>SNQJ01S0062154.1:61066-76334 GCA_010110895.2 Picea sitchensis
CTAGGAGAAAATAACAGCGATGGTGCATATCATCCCAAGGTTTGTCGGAACCATTCATGGATTCGATGACAGCTTCATTCGAGGGAAAAGTCTCATCGAGGTAGTCATGTGAACAAGACAACAAAGTGGCCCACACGAGCCTAAGAACAGGATCCTCCTTGTCTGTCGGCGAGGTAACATGATCGGGATCGACGAAAGAGTCAAGAACAACTTGATACACAATATTCATTGTCGATAGTGGCATGGCCATTCCAACATGTGACTGGCCTTCACAAGACGAAGTCGGGGAAGGTAGGGTCCAAGGATCACTAAAATAGGAAGTGCGGAAAGGAATGGACCTCTTTGTCGAAACAAACCTAATGGACATGGTGTAAACATGGTGAATCGGTGCCATGAAGTCGAAAGTACCCATAAGGGAAGAATACATTCTGACACCGATATTATCAGTTGTTGGCTGAGAATTGTCGATCACGGGGATCGAAGGTCCAAAAGATGCATTGGGACTAGCATACGCAAAGGATAATTGGTCGATCGTCACGATCTTCCCATCATGAGGAAAATAAAGAGTACGGAAGACAAACGATATGATGACAGTCATAGCATAGGTCCAATTGCGTCCTAGTAACACATTATAATCAATAGGTGCATCAAATACCTCAACCTTTAGGGTCTTTCCACCCAACTGGACCGGAAAGGCAGGAAGAATACCGTGAGGGCGAATGAATGACTGTCAAAAGAAGTCAACATGTTCGACGATTTAGAAAGAGTCGGAGAGCCAAGAGCTTTCCAACAGATCAGGGACATCACACATGTAGCAACACCTTCATCAATGATCACACGTTTGATGGTATACTTTGAGTACCCCACGTGGATTTAGAATGCCACATGGTAGGGCAAGCAAGGCTTCACATCTATGACGTCAAACTTAATAACGTTTGAGCCACTGGGATCTAGAGCTCCTAACGCATATAACAAGGCATTCCTCTACGAAGGACACATTTGGAGTACCTCTAGAGCCGACATCACACAAGGGGTTTGACCCAGGTCCTCAACAATAGAGTAATTATGGGCGACTTTAGCATTTGGATTGTGGGTAGAGTGCTTGAGTACTCCTTTTGGAATACGATGTGGTGGATTCGGTTTTTCAATATGTAAAGTCATCTTCGGAGGAGGAGGAGGAGATTCTAGACTAGGTATAGCTTGTGAAGAAATATAATCTCAAGATTGAGTGGCTACATGAACTTTAGCATCGACCATATTGATACACAAATAGTCACCATCTTGCAACAGCGGGTTTTGACTCCCACCAGCCGCATTTCCAGCATTTGAGGAGCTCGAGGCCATGTGTTGGTTATGTGGGAAAGGATGCGTCAACATGGCGAGCAGTAGAGATAATATCCTCGCAACTTCCACAAGTTTGGGGCATAAATGAGTAAGGTGATCGTTCGTACAAAGATTATAGGGAATTTTTACCTTACATATTTCTTTCTTTCCCTCTCCAACATTATTATTCGTCTTCTCATTATTACCATTGTCCTTGGGTTTATTATTATTTTTCCCACCTTTACGATTATTATTACGTCCTTTCCTTTTATTCCCGCTTGGTTGTTGGCTACCATTTGGGTCGGTCGACGATTGCACGAAATGTACATCTGCCGACTGAGTGGGATTGGAAGAAACAGACGAAGCTGGCCCTCCTGCAGACTGGTTTAGGGACAACTCTTTCAAATGGCTTGTCACCAAGTCTGCGGATTTTACATTGGCGGAGCCTACAATTCCATCGACATGAGGTCTGAGATTTTGTCTAGGGTCATAGGTTGACCTCGGTGTGTTCAGAAGAATATGGTATAACATCCCAGACTAAGTGTATATAAGATCTAATTGTTGGGATTTGAATATTGCTTCTTCCTCAGTGGTAACCCCAGATGTAGCAACATCCTTCGATATAGGAGGCATCCAAGACTTAAGGAACCATTCTAAAAGGAAGGTCGGGGGTATGGAGGTCTTAATCAACCTCTTTCATCTACGCCACTCCTGGATATGATCCGAGAGATGAGTGGTTGTGTCCTAGCGTAAAGTCGACAGAAGTTCTAGGCCAACATCGTAACGAACCGACAATTGAAAGTGGTTAAGGAAGACCAACACCATCTAACTAAAGGTCCCATATGACCCCCTAGGTAGCTTGATATACCATTTCATAGCGACCCCAATGAGGGTGCGTTGAAACAATCTCAACCAAATAGAATCGTCATTAAGGTAATTCGAGGAGCACCATAGGTGAAAGGTAGTAACATGATCACCATGATCCTTTCCATTTTTACCTTCGAATTTCAGAATGTCTGAAGGAAGATTGGTGGGGATGGGGGACCATGTAGGATCATGACACATAGGGTCGTTCATCAACTTAGACAAGTCTGGCAGATTAAGCGCGGCCAGAAAAGGGAGATGAGGTTGCGACATTTGGCCCCAAGCTCCCTGGAAAGATTGTGCTTGAGGAATTACCGCCCATCCAGGGTTCTGGTAAGCACCATGGCCCTGACCAGGATTGTAAGACCCTCCTCCAGGTTGATTCATAAGAGGTTGGTTGGGCATCATTCCAGTAGGAATGTTCTGTTGGGGGTTGTAAAAATTGGCCCCAACCGGATTGGCTCTGGGCTGGGGGTTTCCCAAGGCGTGAAACTGACCTCCTCCGGGTGTGAATCTAGAGGATAGAGGTGGATTCGTCATGCCAAACTTGTTGGTCAGAATCAACACTGAGGAGGTAAGGGTATAAGACAGAACTTGAGCAGAAGCTTGTCCTCCAGGTTGGTTTCTCCACCCAGAAGCAAGAGGATTAGACCCAAGGTTAAAAGAGGGAAAGACTCCCATATTAGGAGCCGTTTGAGGGATTTGAGAACCACCAAGCGAAAAAAGAGTATAATGAGGTGTAGTGCCCCCAAGGCCAATGCTAGCATTAAGGCCAACAACTGGGACAAAGTTTGAAAATTGTGAAGTAAAATTCGACATACCATAGGAAAAAGGACTAGAGGCCATAGGGATGGAATGCACATTATAGCCCAGTGAGTGACCAAGAGACCCAAATGGGTTTGAGGCAAGAGATTGAGCATTCACTATAGGACGGACAATAGTAATGATAGGTGCCTCTGACACTACAACCATTGTGGTTGCAGGAGTTGAAGGGGTGCCATTAACTATAGTAGGTGTGGGAGTCGAAGGGCTCCTAGTGTTCTGAAGACTCGGTTCAGTACTCATCCTTGTAGAATAACAAGTCTGAACGATGGATGTGTGTGTACCATGTTTGATAACTCTACGCCTTTTAGAAGGCAAAGACTCGAAATCTGGTGGTAATTGTAACAAGCGACGGGACCGGCGAGGAGGTTGTTCCGAATCCACAATGACTTAAGACTCAAGATACAAAAAATAAATCCTAGGGCCAACTAGTAATCAAAGAGCACACCAAAAATCAAACGACCAATATGCACACAAATGGGGTAAAGTGGTTAAAAGGGGCCTCCCTCCCTCCCTAAAGAAGGTATGTCTCACCCAAGAGGGGCTTGAGACTCCCTACTAAAGATCGGAGGTAACATAATCAATTATAAGGGCCCTCATGGGCTTAACAACTAGTCGGTTAGATCGCCCCAGAAAGGTAATCCTCTATAAAGGATGTGTGTTGTCCGACCCTTATCTGACCCAGGGTACCTGCAGAATAACCCCTGCAAGTAACATATGTGTCACCTAAGTCAAGAAACTAAGTAACCAATGTATAACCGATGCACATGCGAGCAGTTGTAAGTCAGGTCTACCGTATGGGCAGGGTAGCAAAGCTCAAAACCTTGAAAGCACCACCTCTCACGGAGGTAAGGGCACTAACAAGATCCCCAGAGATGAATAGATTCCTAGAAATATCTCTGATGCTAAGAAGGTATCGGGGGGATATCCCTTCAACCAACCTTGTGCGACCTCATAATTAACTCCGGTGTGAGCGGAGCCTCTTGATATTACCAATTATACAATGGATTTCTCCACTCCCTTTGCCAGATAGATATATTGATTTAATAGCCTTGGAGAAGTTTACTCATAAAATCCTATTCCAAGGCACTAAATTCTAAGCTAGTTTGTGCACCCTAGAAAATAAAATCATGACTAATCAATTTTAAATTATAGCATTAATTTTAGTGGTCGTGCTTACTCAAAAAGGTATGGTAGTGAAACTCATGATGTTATGACTCAACAAAATAAAGTAAATATGAATATAATGCAAAGTCCTAACTTCAATTTTCAATGAATGATATGCTTCTAATAACAAATGCAAATTTCAATTTCAACTCTGCAATTCTGAAGTAAAAATGCAATGTTTCATTTCATGCACTAAGCTAATGACAGACTCAAAAAATCAAAATGCCAAGCAATGCAACATGCCTAATATTTTTGTATTTTCAATATAAGAAAAATGAAAATGCATGGACTGAACAACAACTTGATATATAAACTCTACTATGTATAGAAACAAACAACTCAAGTAGGATACCAAGGAGAAAGATACCCAACCCAATGGACAAGGACAATCAAAATGAAAATATTATGAGAAAGACTCAGCCTAGAAATTCAACCAAAGACATGTTTCTTGCCATCCCACAGACGCTTAACAGTCACTAATGAGACCCAAGAAGACTCAACAATCATAAAAACCCACCCAACAACCACTAAGCCTAGCAAACAAGCAACAAGGGCTGATGTACGCGACTATTCAGGGAAACAACGCATATGTATGCAACTTGCAGAAGGACAGAACGCGTATATACACGACTTTCAAGCAAAAAGCCACGTAGATGTTTCAAAAACAAAGCTAGGTAAGGGAGAAGGCTGAAAAACTCAGACCTAGAGTGAACAGAGGCTGCCAAACAATGATACGACAAGAAACACAATCGGAACGAGAGCAATCTAAGGAGAAAAACACTTCAAACCCCAAGAAAGAAGATTCAATCCCCAGTATGGTCGCCAATTCTGTTACAAGGAAAATCTCTCCATGGCTAGGGGTAAAGAGCAACAGACGGAAATAACTGCATAAATCAACTCTATTCTCAAGTATGCTATATAAACAAATATGCTATAAAGACAAGATAAAAGGCCTACCTTGTCCAGATGTCCGATGAAGTCCATCGTTGAGCACTTGACCCAAAGAAATACACTTGCAACTAGTCCTCAAAAACCAAGCAAAGAAAGCATATGGTGATAATATATAATGTTAGCACATTCAATAGAATAATCCATTAATATACATAACAAATACGCCCATGGAGTAATAATTCAAATATTCGCAAGATATCAATTGGATGGGAAAAGAGTATTTCTATTAATATATGATCAACATAAGTAAAAATGTTACAAACTTTCGTATCGACACGGTTCAGAACCGATAAACTAAGTTCCTTCCAGCTGGGCCTCCACCACTTCAATCCTCCACCAAAGGCAAGCTCAAAGAAGAGAGACAATAGAGTTCTCAATCAATAAGGGAAGAGCTTGGGGGATGAACACTGTGTTCAGAATTAAAGGACAAAGGGATGCAGACTCAATATGAAGTAAATAAATTCTCCAGAGTAACTTTGCTCTCAAAGTTGAATTCTTTCTCCTCTTTTCCACAGCTCGGAATTGGCCCATTTATAGCCTTCAAATGGAACTGAAGGGCCGAGTTGGAACGTTTCCAGTATGTGGAAGGCCAAGGATCATAGATCTCCTGTCGTGACATGGAAACCTGACACCATTTTTCATTTTTGGGCATAAATCCCAATGTACGCGGGCTATAGTGGTGCAACCTGCATATACACATGTTGTATAGTAGGCAAGGTGCGTACATGTGGAACACATGTAATTTTTATCTCTGGACTTTTGCAAAAAGGGATGAAAAGTCTGCATAGGGAAATGAAAAAAGGCTATATGTGCAAGATTGCATAGGGTGAGGCAAATCTTGCTATAACAACGTCCATGACTTGTAGTTGTATATGTTCTAGTTCTCGTTTCGATACATGACAACATTTTATTTGGAAAGGTCTTTTTTACTATCTTAAGGGAAAAAATCTCGGTTTATGAATGATTCCCATAAGAGATCTTTAGAGAAGAAATATTTGTGTTTTGTGTTGTGAAGGCCTAGGCACTCTTAAAGAATTAGTAAGATGAATACAATTAACCCTTGAAATGGTTGATGAAGAGGATGAGGGTGAGGGGTGATCAAAGCACCTAGGATTTCAAGGAGAACGTGACAAGAAAAGGAAGGGATGCATTCCTTTTTATGTTATTTGAGACTCCCTCTTTAATTTGAGCGAATTATAGATGAATCCAAGGAACTTCATCATAGGGCACTTATCGATTGTTTTAGTAGAAAGAGGTTGCCACTGTCAAGAATGGCACACTGGATCAAATCCTCCTAGGCCAATGCAACAAAAGGAAAGGTAAATAGTTCTCCTCTTCATAGAGGTTATTACTCCTTGTTTGAGAACCTGGTAGATAAAGAAGAAGTGTTGAAAGGGGGTCCATTGTTTTTTGGATCTTCAATGCTAGTTTTTCTACCTTGGTTAGAAATATAAACAAGTTATCAAGGACATTCTCTTCTTCTAGGTTATTCTACCAAGCTTGTCACTCCACCTCTATAATGATACAGAGCTCAAAGTGTTAGGAGAATTTTTGGGCACTTATCAAACCCAATTCCCGAGACACTTACAATAGAGGGAATTCCCCAAATATTGAATTAGATGTTTATCAATGGATGTTTGTTGGAAGACATTTCTCTGGTATGGAAGGATTTGGAATGGAGGTAGATACTAGGGTATGAAAGTCTCATGTTTTGATGCATCTTTTTCCATATCCTTTGGGATTTTCTATTTAGATCAAAGGCCTATAATAAATGGAAGAGATCCTCCCCATCAAATCAAACACTCCATAGGGATTTTGGATAGAAATATCCAAGGAGGGTGACTTGATAACAAGCTCCATAGTTTGGGAGGACACCATGGTGACCTATAAGTCTCATCACATGAAGAATTCGTTATCCATCATTCATAGGCGATTTTGGATTTATTTTCACTCTGAAGCTGCATTTTATATCCCCCCGAAAAATGATATAACACTATATCCTTCAACCACCATTCCACTATTCCTAGATGCATGTTATAGCCCCCCACAACGCTATCTCCTTCAACCACTATTTCTATGGCCTTGTCAAGCCATGGCCTCGCTAGAGGGGGAGTGTTTATCTTAGCAGAAGTAAGTACGATAAAGGCCTTTGCTAAAACAACTACTTTTACTTCAAGTAGTGCTCTAGTAGTGGGTTTCAAAGGGGGGTGATCATCCACCATAGGCCTTAGATTCCAAGTGATTGTTAGAGGAGGAGGAAACTCAATGATTACTCCTTCTCATTCTAGGAGTGAATTCCCCTAAGGTAGATTTCTAAGGTATATATCACAATGGATAGTAGACATAAGCATATTTCTAGAATCTCTATCTATTGCAAGCTATGAGGCCACCTTCTTAGAACTCTTCCAATATTTATCCCCTGCTCACATCAAGATATGAGGGAATTTGATACTTGAGATATTGTCAAATTCATTCTTGTCTTCAATGGGTTTCTTGGAGTCGATGGCAACCTCACTGTTCTCCCAACAAGAAATATTCCAAAGGTAAGTGCACTCCTCTAGTTTCTCAGGCCTCCTCTCCCTTGCGTTCCAGGACATATAACTCAAGGTAGAGAGGCAAGTAAGATTTTTTTATCATTCTTGTCTCTTCCCATTCAAATGAAAAGAACTAGGATTTGTAGAGATAGCTCAGTTGTTGTTTTTTCACTCGTCTTGGGTAATGAAAATGTGTGAAGCCTTGATAGTATGTATTAATGAGATTTTGGACAAGTGCAATGTTTGTAGCCAGTGGTTGGTTGTAGCCTCCCTGACTAACATACTCATTTTAGTGTTTTGTTTTTGAGCTTCTTTCCAAACTTCTAGTAACTAATAGTGGAGAATAAATCACCAAGTTATAATAGATAGAACATTATGAGCTAGTTACTCGAATGCGATGGCGAGATATGTCTAAGGGACCTTGTCCTATTGACTTTTGAATTCATGATGTTTTGTATTAGATTGTTGATATTTATAATTAAATGAATCTTTTCTTATGAAAAACTACTAATAGCACAACTCCAAAACCTACAAGTTTACAACTCACAACTACTAATAACACAACTCCAAAACTTACTCATATTTTGTTATAAAATAGTGGTTAACTTGTTAGAAATATGAAATTGATATTTTGGTTAAAGCTGCATATCCACATGTAAACGGTTTAAAGGAAGAGTTCAAAAGCTTCTACCTTCACTCTCATTGTTGTCTCTTAATCCTTTCACATAAAGCTACATTAAATGCTAACATATTAACAACATCATGATCTATTAATTCTCACTTAATTCTCTCTAATATTATTTTGCAAAGTTTCCCATTGGGTTAATTAATGAATTGGAAACCTGAATTTGTGTATTCTATATAGTATAATGTAAACCCTCATAAAATCAAATTTCACACTTGAAGTCAATGAGGATGTGTTTATCGAGTCACTTAGGACATTTATATTTGGCCACAATGAGTGTGGAAAATCCCAATTGTTGAGACCAATCACAATATAGATTTGATGCAAAGTTATCTTCCCATTATATGTAAAAAACAATCACAATAATGGGTATAGTTTGTATTAGAAAGCATGGTGGCCAAATTGTACAACTGTGCTATCAAAAAAAGAGAGAGTAGTTCATAGCCAAATGTCCAAAAAACTAATTGGATGGTTAAAAAAATTGCTAATCTATTCTCCATAAACAATCTTATCACAACTTGTTAGGTATATTGACATATATATTGAATCAACAAAAAGACTACGGAATAAAATATTTAGTAAAATAGAAACAAAAATTACTAGAATCCATGCCTAGATTGTGCTTCATATTTCACTTATATCATTTGCATCCTCTTCTTGGAATAAGCAACAAGGTTAAGGGCACTTGCCTTTTTGATCCAATTTCAATGCTAAGGGATGCTGAAATATTTTATGTAAACCTTAATAAATGAATTAATGGTAGGATGAGACACATTAATGTATACATAATCTTATATAACTAGTTGTTGCCAATGTTTTTGGACATTTTTTTGACTAGCTATGTGCTAGTAGGTGCTCGGTTAAAATCCCCCTCAGTTACTTGCACTAGTCTATGACAACTGGTTTCCTAGGGATACCATTCATGAATGTCAGGAAGCATCCCTTGGGTTTCCTTGTAAGATTTTCCTTGGAACACACACACATTGTCAAGGATAATCTTATGGGATCCTTTACTCTTCCCTGTAATATCCTAATGGAGTGTGGTCCAACTGTCAACCACGATAGCAGATGATAACCCAATGGGATGCAACGATACTTGAACTAGATACCTCATGGAAAAATCTACCTTGAAACAATATATATGAACCAATTGTTGGGTTTCCATATTGTCATATTTTTCACCATTTGAAGTCACCCTTTTATCACTTTTGCTTCATCCTCTCATCATTTAACACCATAATACGTCGTAAATATTCCTTGACAAGTTTATCATCATCAAGTGGTTAATTGTCATATATTTTCTTCGCTTTTGATGAATTAATTAGGAATATGTTTGGTTATTACTAATGATGGTTTATGAAGTGTGATTCATGTAGCCACAGTTCAGTTCCGGTACACGACCTCAGAGTTTAGCATACCTGTGCATCTCAAGAGAAGGATCCAAGAAAAGGGTTTTGTCATTAGGAACCTCAACATGGTTTTGTGTTGTTCAGTTCACAACCAGGTCACACATGTGAGCCTCTAGCTCATGGTCAAAGATCTGGTCAAATTTAGCAGTAGTTTCCAAGAAGTGATCTTCAGATGCAATTTTTGGATTTATGAGGATGAATATCGAAAATCAGGGACATAGGTTTTGTGCAGAATGAGTCCAATTAGGTGTCTATATAGCAAAATTCCTAGAAAATATGTGATTTGGGAGATATGGACATTTATTCAATAGGGATTGGCCCAGATCTACTGTTGTGATCGGTTATCAAAATCATTTCATTTAGCCACGACTATTCTAGATCCAATTTGTAAACACATGTGCACTATTTTATTTATAAATCTGTTTTAGTATATCCATAGGTTTTGGATCTAAAAATTATTTCATTTGTAATTTATAAATACTCTATCATGAGAGCCTACAGGAAACAAATTTGATGAGATAGAACCACTGTAATGCTAAATTTTTTATTGGAGATTAACACAAATCTGGTTGACTGTCAATTTCATGAGTTGTGAGTTTTTAATTATATAACTTAGTTTTATAACGTTCTTTAGCAATGTCCACCGAGCCAGGAGGGCCCCTTATGTGAGGAGTACATTGCTTCAATTTAATTATCTTTGTTTTGATTTAGATTAATGTCATTTCATTTCTCATAAGTTTTCAACTTCAACTACGAGTTTTGTTTTATACTACAGGAAGACTAGTGCACATAATTGTTAATTGAACAAAGAATATTTCATTTTGATTACAGAAACCTTCGTTGCACATAATGATTGAAAGCTTGTAACAATATTGCAACTGATAGTCCAATGAGTTAACACATTTAAGTTCCTAGAATCATTTTTGTAGATTCACATTAAATATGTTTCTTTAATATTGCATTTACTCTGTTTTTTGTAGCTAAGTAGAAACTTTGTTTCTGCAGCTGAACAAGAGCGGTTTGTTTTAATGTTCATTTAGAAGCTATCAATAAACTAATCATGCATATATTTTGCTTGCATCACACAAGTCTATGGACACCAGATTGATGAATTTAATGTAGCATAGTTTGATCAATTGAACTGACTGACATGTTTGGCGACGTTGTCGGGGATATGCTAAAGGTATTAGAGCATTGATAGTTTGGTTATTTAGTTTTTTTTTCATTCCTTTAATAACCTTATGTCAATGATAACTTGGTGATAGCAGGGTCTTAGTAGCATGAGGTATTCAAGACATGGTGTGTTTCATTTTTGTAGATTTCATTCAAAAACTAGAAAAGTTTCAATTATTTTTGGGTGTTGTAGGAACCCCAATACACTAATCCATTTGTGAGCAGGAGCTCTAGACCAACAAGAATAACTTAAATATGCTCACGAATTTGTTGAGAAAAGGAGGATGTACCACCACAAGGACTTTCTCAAATCCTTGTCCAAAGCTCATAATTGTCACAAGAAATGAATATGTTGTAGAGCAAAATATCCATGATCCAAATCCACAAGAGGAACACTTAGAATTCTGTCTCAATCAACCTTGCAAGCATATGGTAGACTCATGGATAACATCTATTGAAGAGAAAAAGATCCATGAGCCAGATCCACAAGAGGAATACCTAGAAGACTTTCTCAATCAACCTTGCAAGCATATAAAAGACTCATGGATAACATCCGATGAAGGGAAGACACTGGAGCCAGAGATTGAAAATTTTCTTGAATTCTTGTCACCACATCCTTTATGCATTCAAGAGTGCAATAAGAAAAATTTATAAGATGTATGTGGAGTGACAAAGAAACAGCTGCAACCCATTTCCAATACACTAGAAAACCAAAGGAACAATGACTATATTGAATCTTGGTCCCAGACAATTACCAACCCATAACATTCCTCCATTATTCAACATTTCTTGGCACTATATCAATAAAACTAATTGGTTTCTCATATCCTAGTATTTATTTAGGTACACTTTTTAGATTTGGGTATGAGTATACTTGATTCTTGTTACGCAAATGGCTCCATTTGAAGTATTCCTATATGTGAATTTTTTTTTTTTTTCAAGCAAAGTAGGATAGGGTAGAAGAATAAATAAATAAACAAAATATTAAAGATAAACATAAGTCTAGTTGTGAAAACTAGTTTACTGGCGCAACTAGGCACGCGTTTTTGCTTGAAAAACAGGTTACTGGTGAGCAAAACTCACAATAAAGTTTTGTATGTTGGTTCAATATTTTATTATGGTTCTTCAAATCATTTTTGTTCTATGCTCGTATTGGATGATGTTGGATTCCTTAAGGCCTTCCTTCCAATAGGTCTTATCCCATCGACTTCATCACTCTATCTGGGATCAAGATCAAGAGCTATTTATAATGCCTTGGAACTTGTATTCCTTAATGACAAGTTTCCTCGTTGATAGCAATGGGGATGCATTAATGCCTCCTGACTATCAAATCATGCAGTTTACTTGACTCCAACACATTCATTCATGTTTGACACGATGCATTAAGGTACCTTGAAGCTCATTGACATCATTGATGAGTAGTCTCACGTTGGTTAATGACATCCATTAATGGTTAGTAATCCAACAGTTTATTCTCATGCTCAACTTCAACACATTCATTCACATGGTAAGAATTGTACCACATATTAAGGTTTTGATGAAGACTATATGATTTAATGGTATCAATAGTTGCAGTGTTTTCCACATTTTGCAAATAAAAAGGGGATGTCATTCTTGTTGTAGTATCTTTCCCTGTAGCAAAGTTTCTAGTTCCATGTAGTAGTATTCATGGTTTTTATTTGGCATTGGTTCCAACAATATTTGTTATTTGATACATTTGATAAATGTGATCAACAAAACAGAGTTTTCATATCTAAAATTAGCTCCAAATCCTATACTAAGTACCAACAATAAGAAGTTGTTAGATCAGTCTTTTATAGGTTCAACATATACATCTTCAACAACAAATCATTCCACTCCATCTTGCATATTTAGTTGCAACATTCAAAGTTTGTAGCAGCAATAGGTAATCAAATATCAAATATCAGAAGGATGTATGAGGACATGCATCATCCTCATTGTGGGGGAAAGAGAGTATTGAGTTCCATATTTCAAATCCAAAGCTTATTGTTCAAGGGGATCCACAAAACAAGTTAATTTCTACAGTTTACAAACTTTCTGTAGTTATAGTGATTTTTGGTAGAGACCGAAAGTCCCTTGTAAATGTTTTTTAATAAGATATTGGACCTTAGCTTGTTTCTAAATCTGGTATGAAACATAGTTTTCATGGAACGAATGTGAGAATTTCATGCATTCTATCATGAAATTCATCATTCATAATTATGAAGTTCCATATCATCATCAACAATTCCAGATAATCTTCAACAATTTCAGATCTGTCATCAACATTTGCAGAAAAAAAATTGTCAGCAACTTCACCAGTTCTAGAATTTCCAGTAGTTAACAACAGTTCTTTATTTAGCAAAGAAATGAGTCAACATCAACATTATCATCAAAGTCAAATTTGGTTCAGAATTCCCTTTCCAACTTCAACAAAATGCAAGGGGATACAAATCATGGTTACAAGTAATCAAAGTTTCTATAGCAACTATAATTTTCTGTAGTGACTGCAAACTCCTGTAACAGACTATTTCTAGGGACATAAATTGCACATCATTTGCGAGCATATGAGGCTTAATTAACGAATTCAGAGACACGGGTTTTGAGAGAATATACAAATTTGAGTAAGACACTGGCTTTTTTTTCTTCAGAAAATGCACAGTAAGGGATGTACCGGCATGTTTCCAAAGACAAATGTTATATCATTTCTATATTTTCTGTAGCAACTATTTTCAAAATAATCAACAATTTGGATCAACACTTACAGTCGACATTTACTTTGTTCATTCTCGGAATTGCAATGCTTTTTTTATTCAATACAAATCATTTTCATATCACATTTTCTTCTACAACTCCTACTTTAGCATGCATTTTTATCAGTACCACTCCAAGTCTTCATGGAGGTAAAACTTGAGGTAAAACCATCTATAAAACTTTTTAATTTGTTAAAAGTTTAGGAAATTATGACAAATGACTACTCAAGCTTGTAATTTGTCCTTCATTATCTGTCATTTTATATTCATTGCTTTCACTCTGTCATATTTGCCAACATCCCACTCCATTGTTATATAGTCATTCCTTTCACTCTATACTTTCTCCATTTTGATCCACCCTGATCCAATGAAGCAATACTTTTATTATAATGGGTTTATGGCAGCATTATAAATTATGTTTTAAAATATATTCAAAGTACAAACAATGTAGATTGTGACAATGCCATTACTATCCACCTTCAACTATGTCAGAAAACCATGATTACATATAGAAAAAATAGAGTATACAATGTTTATTCAACAGATAAATAGATGCAACAATCAAGCATCAAAGAGAAAGTTGTAGGTGTCTTAAAATCTTCAAATGCCAAAGAAAAGAGCTATGTTTTATGAACATGATTTTCGTATCGACCCTACTTCAATTTTGTATACATCATCATGGATGTTATACATGATACACTTGGTAATTAGTAAACACGGTTAAATTGGATCAAAATTCTCTAGTTCATTTACATGAGGACATGCAAAGATCTTGGTGTGGGGGAGATGTTGGGTTGTCATCTTGTCATATTTTTCACCATTTGAAGTCACCCTTTTTTTATCACGTTTGCTTCATCCTCTCACCATTCATCAACATTTACCACCATAATTCTTCGTAAATACATCTTGACAAGTTTATCAACATCAAGTGGTTAATTGTCGTATATTTTCTTCACTTTTGATGAATAAATTAGGATTATGGTTAGTTATTACTAATGACGGTTTATGAAGTGTGTTTCATGTAGCCACAATTAAGTTCTGATACCCGACCTCATAGTTTAGCATACATGTGCATCTTGAGAGAAGAATCCAAGACAAGGGTTTTGTCATTAGAACCCTCAACATGGTTTTGTGTTGTTCAGTTTGCACCCAGGTCACACATGTAAGGCTCTATCTCGTGGTCAAATATCTGGTCAAATTTAGCAATAGTTTTCCAGGCAACTATCTTCATATGTGATTTATGGATTTATGAGGACAAATCTAAAAAAACTTGGACATGGGTTTTGTGCAAAACAAGCCTAATTAGGGGAATCACGAGTAGAATTCCCAAAAAATATGTGATTTGGGAGATATGGGTGTTTCTTCAATAGGGATGTGTTGAGATCTAATGATGCAAGCGGTTATCAAAATCATTTCATTCAACCACGAGTATTCCGGATCTGATTTATAAACACATGTGCACTATTTTATAGATAAATTTGTTTTAGAAGATCCATGGGTTTTGGATCTAAAGGATTTCATTTGCAATGTATAAATACTCTATCATGAGAGCCTACAAGAAATAGATTTGATGAGATAGAACCATTG
>SNQJ01S0062155.1:9651-33693 GCA_010110895.2 Picea sitchensis
TGCTGCTGATTGTAACTGTTGAGTCTAAGAGGGAGTGTTAAATATATTGTACCCTCAACAGTATGATCGTACACTGCGAGCTGTACTGGACAGTTGTACTTTCTATTTTTGTCTTTCTTGAGCATATATAGCTCAACCATCTTACATTGTAATTTATCTCTTCAGTTCTTTTCTGTACTTCTTCATACATTTGAATATACTATTATTTTATCTCTGCTTTTCTCTGTCCTTCACAATTTATCAATCGGTACATATCGTGCCTACCAACTTCCCAAAGGAATCCAACCGTTGGAATATATTCTCTATCATAATGCTCGAGACAAGCTGTGCCGAAATGCACGATGCTATTCTCGGGAAAATCGAAACTGGTGGTCGGGTCGTTGAAAGGGTGCGTTACAGGAAGAAGCATCACTCGCTCTCGCGAAACACATTTCGAGAAGTGTCAGGAGAAAATCCAAACGATAGAATGTTGGAATGACACGTTACAGAATCTACAATTGAATGTGTTTAAAACCTAAACTAGCCAAGGGATCGACAGTTTCTTTCAACGCCATCTAGAGAAATATAAAAGCACAGTATTCAGAGCAAATTTGCCTTTTTTCTCTCAAAATCGAGTCATAATACTCCTCGATGGCAAGAGCTACCCCACGCTCTACGATCTGACTAAGGTGGAGAAGAATTATCTAAATTTCGGGGGGTAATTACTTGCCCAGCACCGATTACACCGGAGGATATAGGGTTGACNTTTTGGACCCGTCCGAGGAAAAATATCATACGCTTAAGACCTGGTTCTTAGAGTTACTCACCATCAGTCGAGTTAGATATTTTTCATAGTTTGCGAGAGCGTTCAACGGACTTGTGCGCTTGGCCTTGAATGAATTCAATAAGCAAAAGAATGTGCAGCTTTCATTTTCGAAAGTGGTGAGAGCATGAGAAAAAATGGTGTCTTGGATGGTGTATTTCTTGACAATGGAGGCCGTTGTCATTACTACTGATGTTCATACGTTCGTGGGTAAAGTTGCTCATCTTGTTGACTCGACAGAAGCTGTCGGGCATTTACAGAAGAAAGGGAATCAACAATCGCCTGGTTTTGTTAATTGGTGGTGTTGAACAGGGACCATGGCTACCCCCTTCGAGTTGTTGTTCCAGGCACAATTAGTGCACGCTCAGTTAAATGGTTGGACAAAATAGAAGTGAATGCAAATGAATGTCAGGGTTTCTTCATGCAAAAGGATTATAAAATATTTCCTCCTACTGTTGACTGGGATAATATTAAATGGCCTTCACTACGTCCACTGATGGATTTTCCAGTTAATTGTGCTATCTACTCACTTGAACATGTCTCTTCAGCTGAATGGGGAAAGAAGGTTATTATCCATGGTTATGCCTTATCTGGAGGAGGACGTGGAATAGAAAGAGTGGATGTCTCTGTAGACGGGGGGAAAACACGAGGGAAGCTTATGATAAATTCCTGGTTAGAACTCGACTGCAATTTCGTTCCACCAGGAAAAGGAAATGACAAGGCTCCTCCTTATGGTTTTGGGTACATTTCACCAATGACACTCGATCGATGGGAGGTTGTTTGTTGTTGGCATGTTGGGTATAATGTCTAGGTTGCATGTCGAGCTGTTACATGTATCACGATCCAGACTATGCATTTTATCGCTGGGACATCAAGTAGTCTATGCAAACGAGACGACGAGCTTCTAAAATCAATCAAGAGAACTAAAGGTCAAAAAATACGGCGGTCCATTTGTCATGTTATCTGAGAAAACTCAAGATGAGTTTTGTGCATAGACCAGAGAGGAGTCTTTACAAAAACTAACATATACAATGCACAAGAAGAAAGTGAACAAAACGAAGTCAGAAGATTGATCTGTTTCTCTTGCAGACAGTCTCGACACTTCCTCGCCTCAGGATGCTTCTAAAACTAATTATGTCGATACCATTTTTTCCACTTGTCAAAGCCCTTGGCAGCGGTTCGAGTAGCCTGCAGAGCATACGACAAAACACCTGTCAGTCGAAATTTTCCAGAGAAGGTGAACCAGTTCAGATTCCCGGAACGCTAAGAGTTTTTGTCAGATTTTCTCTCTTTTAAAAGAGGGATGTATGCAACACAAAAAGGGGGGGGTGCATGGGTGCAACACTGAAAAAACTTCTTTCGAAGAGAGTTTCATTGTAATGATTGAGTTTTTGTAAACCAGACTAGAGAAATAAAGATGATTGTTATTTGCGACTGTGAGATTCATCACAGTCGATTTCTTTCAGCATGTTTTTCTTCTTTTCAGCTGTGTTAAATCTGTTTGGATTGCATTTATGTGTTCTTTACTCCCAGTTGATATTTTCTTTACCATAGCTTTATGTCTTCCTTAATCCATCACAACTGCATTACATTTTGTTTTCTGCTAACCGATGGGCTTCGTTATACTTTAGTATGACCACTACTATGACGAAAGGATTTGGGTTTTCTGTGATTGTTTATTGCCTTTCCTCTGCACCAGCTATCAGATGTGTAAGACCAATCTGCATTTCCAGAACTCTACATGTATCCTTTTCTACGTCGGCCTTTCCTTTTTCTTTCCCCTACCGCATCACGATTTATCAAAGCGCTGAAAGATAGACCTACTTTGCCTCACTTTTCGCAAGTTATTTAACCTCTGCTATTATCTCTTTTCTTCAGTTTTCATTTGACTCCATGCCCAATGGACCTTTTCCCTGGTTTAACCCTCAAACCCCACAAATCCAAGACCATCTTTTACCCATAAATCTGCCCATCATTTCACGCTTACTTCAATTTATTTCGTGACATTTTTCGAGAGATCTCTCTCGGGTTGGAAGAGGGCAGCTTCTAATCCAAAGTTGTTCAAGGTTGCCTCGGGATTGATTTGCTGCAGCCCAATTCAGTTCTGAGTGTCAACATTTTTGGCGCCATTGCCGGGGACGGAGAATGAGGTTATCTTCCCTGGGGTATGAAAAAGTTCAGATCTATCTCTTGATGGTGAACAAGGGATAGCCATTAAATTGGATGTGATCATTCACCTGGTGACTCCTTGGTTCGTAGACTCTACATGATTTTGTTGGGGACTCCAGTGGTCTCAAATGTCGAGCTCGTTCACTACTCGAATCGCTGCAAGGTTTTCTCCTCTGGACTTTGAAAATGTTTATGGCTTTCCAAACACTGTCCCAGACATTAAAATCTAGGCAGATATCCTTCCTAAATTTGGAGAATATGAAGATGACAATCTTGGTCAACATTTGTTTGAGTTCCAAAAGCTCATGGAGGAATTAAATGTACATCATGAAGATGTCCTCATGAAATTATTTATGTTTTCATTGGAAAAAGATTCTAGACTCTGGTATAAATCTTTACCCCATTCCAGTATTCCTTCATTGAAATGTTTTCACACACTTTTTCATCAACATTGTAAAAGGATATATTCTGCTGAAATCCTTTTTGAAGATTGTTGTGATACAAGTCCTCTGGAGGAGGAGGAAGAAAAAATGGAAATTTCTCAAGTTGATGAAGATGAACAGTATGAGGAGGAGTTGGCTCATAAAGATACTGGATCTTGTGAACTTACTCAAGAAGAAGATCAGATTTTAGATTCTTCTTTGTTTCATGAAAAAGATATGGCTCCCATGTTTAATGATCCTGAGCATCATAAATCAGAACATGGAGTAGTCCTCGATGTTTTAAAAACCTCAGTATGATATTTTTTTTCGAGACCCTTTTGTTGATCTTTTGGATTCATTTAATGGAGGAATATGCTATGTCGGGAATATTTGGTCACAAGAATTGATGAAAGGTTTGCAAATCCATGACCACCAACAGGTCAGATGGGGATTGTCAATTTCTTTTTTCAGTATGCTCGAAGAAAGTGTGAAAATGTTTCAAAGAAGTAGCCAATTATTGGATTGGATTCACTGGCATTTTCGTATCATTTGATTCAATGAAATTTTTTTAGTAGTTAGAGTAGGGGATGTATATAAATAAGCTTGATTTCAAGCATTAGATTACATCGATGCTTTTCAATATGTTTTCAGTTCAGTTTTGAATCCAGTATGGTTCTTTTATAAAGCATTCACGATTTGATATGGATAAAGGCCACCTCGTCTACGGTTCTTGGCACTTTCAGGAAAGCACCATCCCTAGTTGGAGCTGATGTTGTAACGGAAATCGAAATTGCCTGCGCTGCTTGAGACCCGTTATGGATGCTCCAGCATTAACGTCTAAGAAAAATCGAAATGGAAGTTAAGGATTGGACAAGAAGAACTAGAAGTATAAGAGTAAATGGAAACAATTCAGAATTTACTATTTGCAAAAGCTATAAAAGTTCCTGGTTCTTATCTTCAAGAGGAGCTGATTGAACGCAAACAAGTAAGTGATCATCCATATCGGTTGTTTCATGGGCAGTTTGGAAAGTGAGGAATAGTGCTACATTCCAAGAGATATGCCTCTCTCCCTCTCAATTTTATCACAAGATCAAATGTTCCTATGAATCTATGAAACTTCCACCCAATCTCATAAAACAAAGACAGGTGAAGAAAGTGCAAATTGATAAGTCAAAGGCCTGGGGCTTCTTCGCTGGTGCCTCGTGAGGTAATCCAACACTATATGGAGCAGGGGGTCTCTTGCATATAAAAGGAGATCATTGGCTTTCATACAAATGTTGGCTTAGTCAAGCATCCAATAGCTAGGCAGAACTTCAAGCAATATCCATTCCCCTAAGCCTGGCTGTTGAGTTGAGTATCAAAATTTTCAACTGTTTGGAGATCCTAGACTTGTGACATCATGGATACAGGAAAGGAAAATCGATGAAAATCTCCTCCTCAACCTCATAAGGAATGCCAACGACCTCATTCCCAGTTCCTCTCCAATCACTCTCTCGTGTACACAGAGAGAAGAATATGGGGGCTGAACCTTTATCAAAACAGGCAGTAGAATTACGGGTGGTGAGCAGTAAATCTCTGAGTTTGTTGGTGGGTAAAACTTAACATCATTTACGTTTCCTCATCCTGATATGCAAATTATTCTTGAATCCTGGTTCGATATTTTTAGCCAAAGTGGGTACAAAAAACAGTTTTGGAAGTATTAATGTCAAGTGGAGATGCTAGCAGCCTTTACTTCAGCGAAGAAGTTTTATTTCCAAATCAACATGCCTACGACCTTCACCATTTTAGGGGTGAGGTTTAGGATTACTAAGACAACACACGACTAGAGGGAGTTACTTTTCATGCTAATTTCCACTTATATTTAATAGGGACAGACTTGTGATGACAATCTGTGCAGCTGTTGTAGGCAGTTTTGGACTACTAAGTGGATATACGGTGGACTGAGGGGACTTCATGTAGACAAAAATCATAAATAAAATGCAATTTCATATTGAAGATCAGCACTGCATAGTAGAAACAACACCTACAGGAAGGCCTTCCGCAACTTATCCCAGTGTTATAATTATCCAATGTGATGGCTGGAGATATAAATAAAGATGAGTGTGTTAGAAGATAACCTTGTTAAATTTCAGATGGAGAAAGGGAGAGCTGTCAATAAAGATTTTTTTTGGAAGGGAGAGCTGTCAAGAATCAACTATTATTACAGTTCTTTCTAGTCTCTTTGAAGATTTTTTATTGAGCTTTATTTATTCGAGAAAGTAAGGGAACCAGCTACTATTAGCAACGGCCTACTCTTATCACCAGAGCAACAAGCATTTGCAGTAGTGCAACAACTAAACAACAACGAGCTTGATAAGTGAATTAGAATTTGGAAGGCGATGCACACTATAGAAGACAGATTGGAACGTGAACGAATGCAGTTTATGAGATTTCATCTCGTCGACATCCAGAGTCCACCCTGAGCTGTCACCGACGGTGTAGTATGTAGCCAAACAATAAAATGGAAAAACCATCATCACCAGTGCCACTGCAACTGCAATCCACAGTCTCTGCTGCTCCATCTGTTCCGCTAAAAGTAACTGCCGCATCGGTACATATCGTTCCTACCAACCTTCCCAAGGAATCCAACCGTTGCAATATATTCTCTATCATAATGCTTGAGACAAGCTGTGCCGGAACGCACGATGCTATTTTCGGGAAAATGGAAACCGACGGTCGGGTCATTGAAAGGGTGCGTTACAGGAAGAAGCATCACTGGCTCTCGCGAAACACGTTTCGAGAAGTGTCGAGAGAAAATCCAAACGATAGAATGCTGGAACGACACATTACAGAATCTGCAATTGAATGTGTTTAAAACCTAAACTAGCCAAGGGATCGACAGTTTCTTTCAACGCCATCTAGAGAAATATAAAATCACAGTATTCAGAGCAAATTTGCCTTTTTTCTCTCAAAATCGAGTCATAATACTCCTCGATGGCAAGAGCTACCCCGCGCTCTACGATCTGACTAAGGTGGAGAAGAATTATCTAAATTTCGGGGGGCAATTACTTGCCCAGCACCGATTACACCGGAGGATACAGGGCTAACATCTTTTTGGACCCGTCCGAGAAAAAACATCATACTCTTAAGACCTGGTGCTTAGAGTTACTCAGCAATAGTCGAGTTAGATATTTTTCAGAGTTTGCGAGAGCGTTCGACGGACTTGCGCGCTTGGCCTTGAATGAATTCAATAAGCAACAGAATGCGCAGCTTTCATTTTCGAAAGTGGTGAGAGCACGAGAACAAATGGTGTCGGGGACGGTGTATTTCTTGACAATGGAGGTTGTTGTCATTACTACTGATGTTCATACGTTTGTGGGTAAAGCTGCTCATCTTGTTGACTCGACAGAAGCTGTCGGGCATTTCCATAAGGAAGGGAATCAACAATCACCTGGTTTTGCTAATCGGTGGTGTTGAACAGGGACCATGGCTACCCCCTTCGATTTGTTGTTCCAGACACAATCTGTGCACGCTCAGTTAAATGGTTGGACAAAATAGAAGTGAATGCAAATGAATGTTAGGGTTTCTTCATGCAAAAGGATTATAAAATGTTTCCTCCTACTGTTGAATGGGATAGTATTAAATGGCCCTCACGACGTCCACTGATGGATTTTCCAGTTAATTGTGCTATCTGCTCTCTTGAAGGTGTCTCTTCAGCTGAATGGGGAAAGAAGGTTATTATCCATGGTTATGCCTTATCTGGAGGAGGACGTGGAATAGAAAGAGTGGATGTCTCTGTAGACGGGGGCAGAACACGGGGGAAGCTTATGATAAATTCCTGGTCAGAACTCGACTACAATGTCGTTCCACCAGAAAAAGGAAATGACAAGGCTCCTCCTTGTGGTTTTGGGTACATTTACCAACGACACTCGATCAATGGGAAGTTGTTCGTTGTTGGCATGTTGGGTATAATGTCCAGGTTGCATGTCAAGCCGTTACATGTATCACGATCCAGACTATGCATTTTATCGCTGGGACATCAAGCAGTCTATGCAAACGAGACAACGAGCTTCTAAAATCAATGAAGAGAACTAAAGGTCAAAAAAGACGGTGGTCCATTTGTCCTGTTATCTGAGAAAACTAAAGATGAGTTTTGTGCATAGACCGGAGAGGAGTCTTTACAAAAACTAACATATACAACGCACAGGAAGAAAGTGAACAAAACGAAGTCAGAAGATTGATCCGTTTCTCTTGGAGACAGTCTCGGCACTTCCTCGCCTCAGGATGCTTCTAAAACTAATTATGACGATACCATTTTTTCCACTTGTCAAAGCCCTTGGAAGCGGTTCAAGTAGCCTGTAGAGCATACGACAAAACACCTGGCAGTCAAAATTTTCCAGAGAAGGCGAACCGGTTCAGATTCCTGGAAAGCTAAGAGTTTTTGTCAGATTTTCTCTCTTTTAAAAGAGGGATGTATGTAACACAAAAAGGGGGGGCGCATGGGCGCAACACCAAAAAAACTTCTTTCAAAGAGAGTTTCATTGTAATGACTGAGTTTTTATAAACCAGACTGGAGAAATAAAGATGATTGTTATTTGCGACTGTGAGATTCATCACAGTCGATTTCTTTCAGCATGCTTTTCTTCTTTTCAGCTGTGTTAAATCTGTTTGGACTGCATTTATGTGTTCTTTACTCGCAGTTGATATTTTCTTTACCATAGCTTTATGTCTTCCTTAATCCATCACAACTGCATTACATTTTGTTTTTTGCTAACCGATGGGCTTCGTTATACTTTAGTACAACCACTACTATGACGAAAGGATTTGGGTTTTCTGTGATTGTTTATTGCCTTTCCTCTGTACCAGCTATCAGTTGTGTAAGACCAATCTACATTTCTATAACTCTACATGTATCATTTGCTACATCAACCTTTCCTTTTTATTTCCCCTACCGCATCATGATTTATCAAAGCGCTGAAAGATAGACCTACTTTGCGTCACTTTCTGCAAGTTATTTAACCTCTGTTATTATCTCTTTTATTCAGTTTTCATTTGACTCCATGCCCAATGGACCTTTTCCCTCGTTTAACCCTCAAACCCCACAAATCCAAGACCATCTTTTACCCATAAATCTGCCCAGTATTTCACGCTTACTTCAATTTATTTCGTGACATTTTTCGAGAGATCCCTCTCGGGTTGGAAGAGGGCAGCTTCTAATCCAAATTGGTTCGAGGTTGCCTCAGGATTGATTTGCTACAACCCAATTCAGTTCTGAGTGTCAACACCCTGTAGCTACGTTAGCCTTGTGCTGTACTCGTCACTTCCTAGTGCAATGCCACCTCCTTCCCGCTTGTCCTAGTCTAAGCCCTAACATCATTAATTACTTTAATGTATATTAACCTTATACTTAAATAAAATAATTAATTTAAAATTATTATTACACTAATTCAACGCAATTAACCTTTCTTTAATTTTTAACTAACTTGACCTTTATATATATATAAATAAATTATTTATACTAAATTATTTAATTTACTCAAAATTATTTTTACACTTTAAAATATAAAAATAAACGAGCACACACATGGATTCGGGCATGCATGGATTCCACGTGCCCGTCTGATTTCCTGTAGTTCCCTCATATCTAACCCCATCATTCTACACCTGTCAGATTTTCGACTCTCTACACGTCCTTCCTCTGCCTTCACTTTCTCATCCACTGAGACTTTCCTCACATCATTCTTTCTCCACCACAGATCTGCCTCTGCTCTATTCAGAGGTTTCCAGAATCTCCCTTGCCATGGCTCACATCCTTGCCATTGTTCTGAGCACCTTGTTAGTGCTGGGTATTGTTGTATCTGCTGCCGGATCATTTGGAGAAACAAAGTATATTGATATGGTCACTGACAAGATCCAGGACCTGGAGTCCAGTCTCTTTAAAATATTGGGAACCAATCCCAAGTTTGTACAATTTGCAGAGTTCGCTCTCAGGTATGGTAAGAGGTACGATTCAGTCCGCTAGCTTGTGCATAGTTTAAGTACCTTCGTGAAGAATGCAGAGTTGATCGAGTTAAGAAATTGCATGAACCTTTCTTATACTTTGGTGATAAATGGTAATTTCCTATTTTGCAGTGCGAAAAAAAATGTTTGCTTGTAATTCGAGCTCTGTACGGATTTCAGTGTTTTGCTTTTAGTTTATTTCTTTTGTATTTATAAATTTATTCATCTGTGTATATGCATGTAATTAAATGGGTGTATATGTATGCATATACATTGTCTTCTCGTATTGCGCACGACCTTTTTGCCCGTAACTGTTAAATTCCCGACTCAGTTTCGGGTTTCAGGGTTTCCTTATGCCCAATGCCGGGAGTTCTCTGTCCTCACGGACTCTAGATCTATGATATGTCGATGAACTACCTTCTGCCTTAGCCCTCCCCTGGCTATGCTTTGGTCCATGTGACCCTCTCCTATGTGACCGTAGTCCTATTCCCTGTCGGGATTCAGGGTTTCGTGACTCTCGCTATCATGAACCTCTATCCTCACCGTCTCCCGATTACCGATCTACCGACAAGGCCACAACTTTGTTCCCCCCCATCGGGGTTTCAGACATCGTAATGCCGAAATGTATGAACCCCGTGTCTACGGGATTCCCAATATCTCGATACCCCATACGCTTCTTCCTGGCGCGTTAGCCTTTTTTGGCTATACCGAGGTCCATGTGACCTTCTCTGGTGTGACCGCTGCCTTATGGCTCCCCATCGGGGTTTCGGTCCTTCTCAAGAAAGAGTTTCATCACTTCTAAAATTTGCGATGCTTTTTATCATTTACCTTTGGACAATGAATGGTTAAAAGTTTACAAAATATAAATTTTCAGCGCCCCTCTAAAAATTTATTTAAAGCGGGTTATAACTTTAAATTTGTGAGTTTTTCAATTAATGTTTAAGGAAATTAGGATTCGGGGTTTTCTGTAACAAATGATCTATGTAAATTGAACCACGAAACCCCGATCTCCGATTTCACGATGTGATTAAGTCTTAATTAAAACATCAATTAATTAATTCTTTTTAATGAAGGTTTAAGAGTTAAGTTAATTACGTCGCATTTTCGGGGTTCACGATTTCATAGTCCATGGATACTTTGTCCATGGAACTCGCGATATCCCGATCCGCGATGACAGTTGGCTTCCACTACAGAGCTTTCCACTTTTCAGAGAATCTGGCCTCGCATTTCCAAACTGCACCACTCGTCCACGGGATCCGCAATTTCCCGATTCCCGATGAACTGATGGATGACCTCCTGTCGAGACCTTTCCCGATGGCTTCGATCACTAACACACGTCCCAAGAATGGACAGTCCTGATCGCCTCTCACTATTTTGGGTTTTTCGATACCAAAGTGCATATGTCCATGGAATTCCCGATTCCTCGAATCCTAACTCTCTGGTTGGCTGACAACTGGCCCCTCACGATGGCACTATTCTCCCTCTCTGATGTGCGATCAGCTAGCCCCACTCATCGAGGTTTCGGACTTCGCGATTTCAAAGAGCATGGATTTCATGTCCATGAAATCCCTGATATGTCGATCCCCGACTTTCTTTGGATCTTCGACACGCGTCCTAAATGGATGGATGGTCCAGGTTAAGCCTCGGACTTCGCCAAACGCCAACCCAAAGCACTTATCTGTGTGAGTCCCAATGGCTCAAACGTCGATGACTCTTCGATGGTTTCCACCTATGCCAATCAGATGGATGGCTCTGATTGTATTGGGGTTTTCACCATGGATTTCCCCGACCTCTTGCTCACAGACCTCCTGATTTTCCGACTCTCTTCAGATCTTTGCCACGTTTCTCACCCTGATGGACGGTCCAGATCTGATCTCGCTATTTTGAGACTTAAAATGTCCCGACTTCCTTGACCTCGTGAATCCCGATTTCACAAACACAGATATCCCGATGCCTTCACACGTGTCCTTGGGATTTCTCCTTTTGTCCTCTAGGACCTAACTTCCTCACAACTCCATGCAGATATGACTGCTGTCGGGTATCTGCCCGAGATCTGATGGCTCAGATCCGTTCTCCTGCGTAATAGACAACTCTCCTTGGCACGGTTAAAATTTGTATGGGTCTATAGTTCCTGAGATTTTTCATTATTAAAATTCACCGAGGCTAATACAGGAGAGTAGTTTACACCATTCCCATGCAATACAGGTCTTCTAAATTTCCTTTTTCTGACTGTGCATTGGTAGTTCCTCATTTAGGTAAGTTCGAGATAAAGTAGACCTCTTCAAGGTCTTGCAAAAGTCTTAATGCATTTTATATAGTATAATTCATTTAGTTATTGAATCTTGCCAACTTCAAGCCTTGGATAGAAGCTTCCCTCGACATTTTTATCTATTTCAGATGTCTATCTTACCTGAAACTTCATTGACAAGTATTGCTCAAATAAAATTAAATTATCAACTCTCTTTTCCGTGCTTAATAGCTTTATCATGCTGCTTTAATGGTAGCCATTTTGTGGGAAGTGATCCTTCAAACTATCTGGTTTGCTTCCACTATTTTAAAGGGCATTCCTTTGAATATTCAGACTAAGACTGTATTAGCCATTTATGATCCAGTAAAAGGGTATTACCTAAAACGACTACTTGTGATATATATGAGACCATTTGCTTGGATAATGTAGGGGTGCTATCTTGAGTATATTTTTTGATACTGTATCAGTCATATTGGGTCAAGTTGAATGTTGCTTGACACAATCTACTAAGACGCAAATGACGTGTTTTTCTTACAGGTTAAGCGTGGCTAGAGTCAACGCTTGGGGTTTTGGCCCTTAGGCCCAGATTTCGAAGTAAGATGCTCTGATACCATATGTAACAACCAAATATTTCTAAACATCATTTAATTCCATAAGCAATTTATTTAATGAACTGAGATAATAACTTCATAACATAACAACAATATTCATAATAGCAACTTCAGTAACTTAAATTTATCAATGAATAATGATTTCATGGCAGAATGAAATAAACACATAGTTTAACAAATTACCTGGTTCTAATGCTAATTTATGTTGCCTTGCTGCCTTCATGTTACCTTCCTGCTACCTGATACACAGACCAACCCAGCCACAAACAAAGAATAACTACCCAAACCTAGTATCCTCCCTGCCAACTAGGAAAACTACCTAGCTCTAGGATATCTATGGATATCTTGGCTCCCGTGCCCAAAACCTCCAGCAACCCGGTGCCTCAACTGATCAAAAGTGCCACAACCAGAACTCTACTGCTCCCTGCAAATCTCACAGTCCTCCCAGAATCCATCCTCCGTCTCCTCCGTAAAATGTCCCTCACCTCCACCTCCTTTCCTCCCTTATTCCTCCTACACCGACTCCTGCCTTTACTCCCTTACCTGCCCTCGTCCCCATCCCTGATCCTTCCTTTAATGTTTTATCTTCTTGGGACTAACAGGTTATCCCTTGTTGGGTACGTAACCATTTATAACATATATTATTAATCTCTTAAATTTATTACTCATGTCATCAAAGGTAATCTGTAGTTAAATTATTAATTAATTAATCACAATTATAACCTTTAATTAATTAATAACTCACTTAATTAATATCATTAAATCATTTTTTTTTGTTTATTAATTAATAACTCACTTAATTAATATCATTAAATCATTTTTGTTTAATTAATACCTTGTTAACACAATTAATCCCCTAATTAGTTTTACTTTATAATTCTTAAACATTTATCCAACTAGGGTCATTACAAATCCCAACGCATAGACATTGTTCATGTCATATAGGGTCTATACGAATGTCATCTTAAAACATGTACCTTTAACGAAAAAGTTATAGGCCTTAACAAAAAAGTGATTGTACGTTAATTTAACTAGCTGAACAATAGGCCTTTTGAACACTGGTCGTGATGAAACTCTTGAACATGATTAACATAGTTTTTCTTTCAAAATTGTTTAAAGATAAAAAATTGTTAGTCACACCTTAATTGAATGAGAAAACGAGACTTGATAATCATGTGTATCGTGCCTTAAAGGAGTTGTCCTCTCTCACAATAACTCGTTATGAATTCAAAAGGGTTTTGCCATACTTGAGTTGAAGCCTCTTTACAGTCCATTAATGGAGACCTGGGAAGGGTAATCCTGAGGTTGTCACTAGGCCCCGTGTCCAACAGAAATGTCCCACCTTCATCTTGTCACATGGTCAAATATAGTCTTTGTACCTCCCACTATTACTCTACGTGGTGAAGGGTTTCCGAGACTATAGTTCCATCCTCCTTTGGCTCTTAGTCTTCTGTGTGATACATCAGTGCTGACCCCATGAGTTTCTTCAGTGAGGAAGGTCAGTGACCTAAAGATATTTACCTGGTGTAATGCAGAAAAGGATACATGACCACCTGGTAAGTCCATGATAGAATACATGCTTATGCTATTTGTAGTCAGGTGATGAATTTTCGGGAGGTTTTAGTCATAGTGATGATGTCTCTGGAACTATTGTCCTTATGATTTCCAGTTAAGATTCTTCCCTTCATTTTTATTTAACTCTAGCTGTATTTACATCCATGTCCTGTGTGAGGTATGTGTTCCCACTCTTCACGGTGCGACCCTGTCTCTTCCTGTGAGGGTAGTTCCTAGTCTCTAATGTATTGAAAGTAATTGTAGCATAAATAAATTAGATGGTTGGTTACGATTAGGTCTGTCTTTGTAATAACTTCTTACAATTTACTTAGATGGGGACCTTCCTTTCGCCAAACTCATATTTCTATAAATATTTTATCACAGAACTAAGGATAAAATGAAGTTTACAGCTTGATGTGGTTCACGAACATTTGTCATGATGGTAGATACTCATTATTCGAGGGTTTGATCTGATTGGTAAGCCATGTTACTCAGGTGGGTTCAATTTCTGGTCTTGGGAAATAGTCCCATAAGGTTTGGTTAGAGTTTTTGTCATCAACAATTACCCTCGGTCACCCCTTTAAAGATTTAGGCTCACATTCGGTGGGGTAGCTCGCAACATATCTATCGCTTTCCCTCCTGTAGTTAAAATATTGTTATCGTAATCCCAAACAACAATCAACCTACATTTTCCTCTAGAGAAATATGCAATAAGGTCCTCTGTGTATTCTGGTCTAAGCAATTTTTTCCATTCGTGAGAGTTTCTAGTCAAGACGAGGCTTCGATTTTGTTTCTTAAACTTGCATCTTTAATTAGTTGTTCCCCTTACTGCATTCTTTGTAGGTATGTTTTTTTTAGAAAAAGTAACTCTACTTACCCTATTCACATTTGTACATGCATGAATAAAGTTTAACACTCCCATCGTGTATACTCATTTTAGAGCCTTAGGCATATTCAAGGATTTACCCTCACTTGTAGTCCTGGAGATTTGGATGTCTATTCATTTTATTTTATTTAATTCGTATCAAGGAAAATAACTTTAACTTATGCAGAACTCTGTCCATGATTGCATTTTCTTTATTTTCAAATGTAGGTTTAATTAATTATAAGAAAAAAATTGTAACCTTATCTGTGATCCAATCGGGTAACTCTATAGGTCACGTTTTATACTATACGTTCTTTATTATCCTGGTTTTAAGAATGTTTCTTATTTACTTCTTTCTAAAATAAATGGTAAGGATTTGATTACTATAATCTAATGATGGGACCCATGTTTACTACGAGGGTACCCATTAGGAAATCCTTGGTCAACTCCATCCTGTCAGTTCTATGGATAATTTCCTTATTGACGCAAATGGAAGAATGAGCATTTCTTCACAAAATCGCAAGCTAAGTGAAGTCCAAATATAAATATGCGATATTTCTTTTTGTAAAATTTAGCGTGGTAATTATTCTATATTCATAATTTGAATTTTTTTCTTACTTCCAACTTAACACTAATTATAATTTTCTTGGTCTCCTTGCAGGATTTCTCACATTCAAAGTCTCTAGATTCCAGGACAGCGTCTTGCATGAAAAGGTACTCAGGTTCCAAATTGCAGCGTCTTTAAAAAAATAACCCCAGGTTCTATTGTAATGATATGGTTATGCCCTAGAGTATTGTTATCGTGGAAATTTTATACCGGACTCCTATAAACAACTGATTATTTTTATATTCATTCTTTAAAGAAAGGACAGAGGGGAAACCCCATATTGAATAAGATTTCACTATTTAAGAGTTATGATCACACTGTTATGTAGAGTTGAAGACACATTTATGTATTTGTCCGACTCTGGAATATGTAATAGCTTTTATGTATTTGAGTTACTAAACCTTTTCTCCTGCAGTATTGTAATGAAATAGGACTATAACTATTTTCTCCATTAGTGTAGTCAGATTAAATGGAAAATCACGAATTTTGAGCTATGCAACAGTCAATAAATAGTTTCTGTGTATTGGATATCTATGTAACTCAAAAAATTTGTATAGGTAGCACCATGTATACACATATATATTTATATGTTTCCAGAATTATATTTAGTATTTTTACAGTCTAATGTTACTTGAAACTGAACATCTGTATGTATGTGATCACATGTCTGGTAGATGTTAAAATAGCCCAATAATGATTCTATTTTATTTAACTTATAGGTATATCCCATGTACCTACCATAACTAACACACCATATATTTCATCACTTTATTCATTAACTAAAAACAAACTGCATCTACAACAACTAACACATAGTATCTTTATTACTTCATTCATTAAAAAAATCAAACTGTACCTACAAAAACTAACACACAGTAGATTTGTTACTTTATTCATTAACAAAATCAAACTGTACCTAGAATAGCTAAGTCACGGTATCTTTATTACTTTATTCATTAACAAAATCAAACTTCCAAGGGCTCAACCTATAATTCATTTTATTCCACTTAGCCATTATCTAGTAAAAACAATAGATAGGAGTACATATCTAAACAAAGTGCTAGGAAAACAAATGGAACATCCAAGTTCCACCCAACCATAGAATATAATAGTCAATCTACTTTCTCCGCTCACCCCCTATCCTGACCATGAATCCGTCACGGAAAAATCCAAACTCCTCCTTAGCCATCGTCCTCTTCCATAATAAGAAAACTTCTCCTTTCCTCAGACTTAGAAAACTAGTGCTCATAACAACAAGTGATATTCCTCTCCTTCGCATACAAAGCAACATCCTGCATCCTCCCATATGCTATATATCCAAAAACATCTTGTTCGTAGGTCTTTTCCCCTTGTGAATTTTCGTAGCTTTGAAAATCCCTCATTTATAGGGGTTGCCAACGACCAAATTCTTGATTTCCTACTTGTAGAATTCATCCCTGAGGTACTTCAAACATGTTCCCCACTCATGGAGGCATGGTCAGCTGGTTTCAACCTGGTTGTTCCATTTGTCTCTCAGCAATAAATATAAAAATATTATTTTCTTACAAGTGTCATAGTTAAAGATTCCATTGGGAAAATCAAATATTTTCCCAATAGTCGTAATAATAATTTATAACTAATTAAATTCCAAATTTGGAATTTCCATAAATGGAAATAGTTTTCCAATTTCGAATTTACAAAAAACAGAAATAAATTCCTAAGTGTTTTTGAGACTTTAATAATATATTTTTTTTGGGGGGGGGTTATTACAGGACCCCTGTTTCCATTCCGAGGGTACCCATTAGTTATTTCAAGATCCACTCCTACCCTTTGGAATATGGGTAATTTTCTTTAGTGACACCGATAGGAAACATGCACCCGCGCCAACCTCAAGCTAAGTGTTTTTTCATCTGTGGAACCTTCACTATTTTAGTTTCGTGGATTCTTCCTTAACATTACTTTATCTTCAATATTTAAATTTCATTGACTTCTGTCTTAACACTAATTACTAATTCTCGATTTTCCTTACAGGACTTAAACATTCACAGTCAACGGATCCACGACAGTGCCTTGCTCGAAAAAGGTATTCGCATTCCGATTCTAGTGTTAGTTTGAATGTTCAAATTTGGTTTTCAATTGGTTCTGGGTCCTTACCTAGGGTACTTTGTTTGTAAATATTTGGATCCAAAGCCTCTGGATATACAAATAATTTATTATCTTATTATAAATAAACACACATATTTTTCTACAACCCAACCTGAATATTGTTACATATTGAGAAGTCTCTGTAATATGTATTATATTGAAACTTTGTTTATTGTTTTACTGTGGTATAAACAGACTGACGATTTTATGTCTTTAGTATAGTCTTATAAATGGGAGTTTACTAAAATATTCATGTGGTCTAAGGGCCGATGATCTTTATGTGTATGAGTATTAGATGTTTATGTACCTCTAAAAATATGGACAAGCAACAACATATAAATATATATATTTCTATTATTTTATTCATTCTAAATATCGCTTTGGCATTTGTACAATTTTATGTTCTTAGATGTTTACACATCTCTGTGTGTCTAAACACACACACACACACACACACACACACATATATATATATATCTTGTATTCATGTCCATAGTTACATTTAGCATTTTCAACCGTCCAATGTTCCTTAAGTTGAATACCTGCACATATATATTCACATTCATGGTAAGTGTTATAATTAACATAGTAATAATTCTATTTTATTTAGATCAGATGCATATCTTATGTATTTACATAACTCAACTTCATCAAAAGATAACAAACATAGTATCTTTCTTAACTTTTCCCAATGAATACAATCAAACTGTAAAAGCTTATTCTACAATTTATTTCATTCTACCAACTATTAATCAATAAAACAATTCAATAAGGAATAAGTAGATGTACATATATGAACAAAGTGTTGGGACAACAAATGGAACAACCAAGTTCCACCCAACCATAGAATAGAACAACCAATCTACTTGCTATGTCACTCCCTAGCCTAACCATGAGTCTATAAGGGCTAACTCCAATGCTCCTCTTTCTCTATAGTCCTCTTTCAAATTAGAAATTCCCCTTGCCTCACACTTAGAACAATCCTCATAATAGCAAGCGATATCCTTTCTCCATAATACTAAGAAACATCATGCCTCCTCCCATGTGTTGTATATGCAAAAGCATCTTGCACCTAGGTCGTTTTCCCCCTTTTGGGAATTTTTTGCATCTTTACAAATCCCTGATTTTCAGGGGTTGCTAATGGCCAAATTCCTCATTCTCCACTTGTAAAATTAATCTCTAAGGTAGTTCAAACCTGTTCCCCACTCATGGAGTCATGATCAGTTGATTTCAAACTGGTTGTTCCATTTCTTCTTCAACAATTAATATAAAAATATTTGTCTTTTACAGGTGTCATAGTCAGAGAGTTTGTTGGGAAAATTGAATATTTTTCCAACAGTCACAATAATTAATTACAATTAATCAAATTCCAAATTCAGAATTTCCATAAATGGCAATAATTTTCCAAATACAAATTTTCCAAAAATGGAAATAAATTCCTAACTTCATACAGATTTTAATAATTAATTATTTTTCAGGGATATTACATTCTCTCCCCCTTCAGTAAAACAATGTCCTCGATGTTCATTCCTTTCTTGGAAGAGGGTTGGATAAGATTTTTGTAAATCTTCCTCCAATTCCCAAGTGGCCTCCTCAGGACTAAAGTTCTTCCATTACACTTTTACCTGGGCGATGACTTTGTTCCATAGTACTATTTCTCTCCTATCCATAATGCACGAGGTTCCACTTGGAACTTTCCTTCTGGTTCCACATGCACCATGTTCCAATAGATCATGTGAGTAGGATCAAAAACATATTTTTTTAACAAAGAAATATGAAATACATTATGAGCTTTCAGATTTGTAGGAAGTGGAAGTTGATATGCCACAGGTCCAATTCGAGCTAAGATCTCAGAGGGGCCACAAAACTTGGGCGCCAACTTTGAACATTTTCCTAGATTTGACTTTTAAATACACAAGATCTCCAACTTGAAATTCCTGGTGTCTTATTTTCAAATCTGCATAACTTTTCTATCTGTCTTGTGCCTCCTTTAAATTCTACTGTACTTTTCTTACTATATTCTCCAATTCCTGGAGAATTTCTGGTCCCACCATGGGTCTGTCAATTGGGTTATTCCAGCTAATCGGAGTTGTACACTTTATGTCATATGGTACTTCAAAGGGGCTCATCTTAGTCGATGTCTAATAACCATTACTGTATGCAAATTCCATAGGTGCAAGTATTCCTCCCACTTACTTGGTTTCGTCCTTAACTACATTCGTAGCTCATCTTCCACAATTTGGTTTGTTCTCTCAGTCTGCCCATCCGTTTGTGGATGGTAGCTTGTGCTGAAATTCAATTTAGTATTCAACCCTACAAACAATTCTTTCCAAAACGTATATGTAAATTTGACATCTCTATCTGAAATCACCGTTTTAAGAATACCACGCAGTCTAAAAAATTTCTTCATAAATATTTTAGCGATGTTAATAGATTTATAGGTAGATTTCATAGGAATGAAATGTGCATACTTTCTAAGTTTATCAATTACTTCCATAATTGAATCATTCTTTTTTTGAGTTTTTGGAAAACCTGTGATAAAATCCAGTGAGATAGTCTCCCACTTCCATTCTGGTATAGGTAGAGGCTATAATAGGCCGGCTGAGTGTTGGTGTTCAACCTTCATTGTTGACAATATAGGAACTTAAATAAGTATTGTGTTGTCTTGCCTTTCATAATAGGCCAATAAAATAACTTCCTCAATGTTGTTACCATTTTCTAGTATCCTGGATGACCAGAATATGGATTCTTGTGTAGTTCATCCAAAATTGTTAGATTTAATTCAACAAAATTTGGTATGTATTGCCTATTTTTGAATATTAGTAATCCATTTCTGTCAAAACTCAGATCTTCTTTGTCTAAAAAATTTTCATTATTTTGTAAATCTGCCACTGTTTTGATGTATTTTTCATCATTATTACTTGCATCTTTTATCCTTTGCTCGATGTTGCTTTCTGCCCTACTAATGTTTATCTTAAACAGTCCATTAATTCTTCTACTTAAGGCATCTACTAATTTGTTTTCCTTACCCTTGATGTGTCTTACCTCGAAATTGAATTCACTCAAGAAGGCTAGGAATATTGATTGCCTTACGTTAAGATCTAGTTGACTAAACAAGAATTTCACACCATTGTTATCAGTTAGCAAAAAAAAATTTGTGCCCATTATATAGTGTCGCCACATTTTTAACACATGGATTATAGCTGCTAATTCCAAGTCGTGAGTGATGTAGTTTCATTTGTGCTCTTTTAGTTTCCATGACTCGTAACAAATAACGTTCCCTTCTTGAGTTAGGACACCTCCCAAACCCTCTTTGCTCTCATCCATGCAGACTGTGACGTCTTTATCCGGGTCTTCTACCCTTAAAATCAATGTGGTTGTTAAGAGTTCTTTTAACTTATTAAAATTGTCCTGACATTTCTATGACCAAATAAACTTGGTTCCATTTTTCTATAGGGATGTGATAGGGTATGCAATCTTAGAGAATCCCTCTATAAATCTATGGTAGTACCTGGTGATTCCCATGAATGACCAAATGTCTGCTACATCCTTAGGGATAGGCCATTCCATGATGGCTCTTATCTTCTCTAGGTTGACTGCAATAACCTCTTCAGATATTACATGTCCTAGGTACTGTATTTTCTTTTGGTAAAAGTCACATTTGTAAAAAATTTCATATAGCTTGTGTTTTCATAATGTCTACAATACTATCCTTAGATTTTCTTCATGTTCTTCTTCCATTTTTTAATACACTAGAATGTCGTCAATAAATACCAAAACAAACTTATCCAGGTACTGACTAAATATGTTATTCATTAAACAGACAAATGTTGTTGGTGTGTTAGTGAGACCAAAGGGTATAACCACAAACTCATAATGTCCATATATTATTCTGAACATTGATTTACTTATGTATTCATCCTTTATTCCGAAATGGTGATAACCATATCTTAAAACCAACATAGAAAAAATATGTTCCCCTCCAACTTGGTCAAATAGATCATTGATTCTCAGTAGGGGATATTTGTTCTTAACAGTCATTATGTATAACTGTCTATAATCAATGCATAATATTAGAGTTTTGTCTTTATTTTTAACAAAAAGGACTGGTGCTCCCCATGGTGAGACACATGGTTTGATGTCTTGCTTGTCTAATAGTTCTTGTAGTTGAATTTTTAACTCTGTTAATTTGGGTAGACTCATCCTATAGGGTGCCTTAGATATAGGGGTTGATCCAGGCAACACATCGATAGAGAAGTCTATCTCTCTTCCTAGGGGCAGTTCTGGTATTTCATCTACAAATAAATCTCTAAAATCATGTAACACCATAAAATAATCTAGGTTGGGTTTGTTTTCTTTTTCCAACAAATTTGTCACCTGAATAGCATAAATTTGACAACCTTTAGTCATACACTGTAACTCCCTATTTCCCCCAGTTTGTAAAAATAACTGGACTGGCCAAGAACTGTGGAAAACTCAGAAATGTGAATATGTGATGTGAATGGACCTTGTGGAAAAGGTCGATGAATGTGAAAAATATTATGAATTTATATTGCAGGATTGTTGAGAGGGGATATGCTAAAAAGGAGACCACGATGGCTGCAGAAAGGCGGTGGAAGGAACCTGGAAAGTTGGTATTAACTTCCACTGAAAATCAATACCGTATTTGGACTCCACTGGCCTGAAGAACCAAAAGTGGCTCGCTGACCCCGAATTAAATGTATCGCAGGATTAGATGGATCCTTAGGAATTAATGAGGGATGGGGAGGTGAACCACCTATCCGTAGAGTCATCAGGCCTGACCAGCGCGATGGAAATCATGCCACATGCAACCTTGGAAGAGGATAAGGCATGGGGGAGAAGAGATTGAGGGGGGGATGATGCTAGGGGAGAAAGAGAACTATGGTGATATGAAGAGTGGGTGATAACAGAGAGGAAGGAGAGTAACCTTCACTCCTGGTCACTGGAAAATAGAGACGCAGTCTCAGAACATCGTGGTCTCATCTTGGGGGTGGCTAGTGGTAAATCCACTGGGAGTCGTTGAGCCTACGGTTGGGTGGAAACAAGCACCCCTCTCAGCAGTTGCATAACCCCTGGTGTTACTTTTTGATAAGTGTTTTTCCTTTGGCACCTTGAAATATATGTATTCTGACATTTATCCTCATAAGCTATGAAATTGTGAATAATTTCAGTATAAGAATGTCTGTATGATGTTTTGATCATTATTGGTAGTTGTATGTTTATAATGGAAATACTACGTGTGGCTTATGTTCTCTTAAATCGTTATTTATATGCATACTGATCTAACTCAGACTTCACACCTCGTTCTCGAGAGAGAGATACCCGTATCTGCCTCAGGTAGTACCCTAGGTAAACCTCCCCATAGAGATACCCTTCTTGAAAAAGCCATTAGGAACCTGGAAGGAGGACGTGTAGGTGCAAGGCCTTAAGCAATCCCTGATAAGTATCGAATCGATGGATGAGATCCCGTCGGGAGATCTGTGGTCACTCACGATCGTCAGATAAGAAGAAGAAGCTAGAAAGATAAGCACCTTAACCCTGAATAGGTGTTGATCGACGGATGAGATCCCGTTGGGAAATCTGTGGTCATACATGACCATTAGATTGGTAAGAAAAAGTAGGGTGTTAAACACCTTACCACTTGGTCTCTTTGTGTCTTCGTGGGTAGTGAAGAGATCAGGATCATAGATCCCCAAGGTCCATGAGAACAAATGGACCGTTGATTTTTCCACATCCAAGAAGTCATGGGAGAATGCACAAGTTAGGAACCTGTCTGAGCCATCAGATCTTAGCTGGAAAACCCGACAGTCATTGGATCTGTCAGGAGATACCCAAGGGTTAAACCCCTAGTGAATAAGGGTGAAATCCCTGAAATAAATATGGACCATCCGATTAAAGGAGGCCATGTGTCATGAGATCTCCCATTTCAAGAAATTGGGAATCAGGAACTTGAGAGTTTTGGTGATGAAAGATCGGATCATTCCATGGCAGAAACACTGAAATATATTTGGGTTGTCTGATTAAAGGAGGCCACGTGTCGTGAGATTTCCCATTTTGGGAAATCGAGAGTCGAGAACTCGGGAGTTCTGGTGACGAGAGATCGAGATGTTCCATGGCGGAAACCCCGAAGCAGTCATAGACCGACTGATTTTGGGAGGCTATGTGTCGAGAGATTACTTGTTTCATGAAATTGGGGATCAGGAGTTCGGGAGTTCTATTGACAAGAGGTCGGTCTCTCGCATTAATAAATCCTGATGGAAGAGAGATTGTGGTCATATGGGAAGAGGTCATATCGACCAAGGAATAGGGGCTAATCACCAATTTAGGCTTGTTTGGCACTTCGGCGTTTCGGCTCTCGGGATACCGAAGGGCATGTTCCCTCGTGCTCTCAAACCCCAAAATCCAGACTTATAAATATCGAGATGTTAGCATGTCGTTATGCCCGATGAATGGAAGAGATTCTTTCGGAGGATCTCAGGGTCTATAACGACTGTCAGATGTGAGGAAGAGATGTCAACTTTAAGTTGGGGTGCGAATGTGCCTTATGGTAAGTGGTGAGTAGATCGGGATGGAAAAGGTCCACGCACCCAGATCTATGGCTGAGGCTTCATTCCAGAGCCCCCTTAATGTTCTTCCTTTA
>SNQJ01S0062156.1:27257-41563 GCA_010110895.2 Picea sitchensis
TATGTTATGACTATTTTCGCTTCATACGTCTTTCGATGTGTCCAATTTCCTCATCAAGGTAAAATTGTGACCATCGATCAGTTATATTACTGCACCTTTGATGCTCGTACTAAAATATCCAACAATATTCCATTTTGGGGGAGATCAAATATTACTTATGAAAGTGTAGGGGTAGGTCTAGTGAAATATTATTCACTCATGGGAAATTTCCCCACACCTCTTCCTCCAGCCACACAACATATCGTAATGTTTAATATTATTTCGACTATGGTACAACAATCCCTCGAATCATCTGATCCATGGATCGTACCTAGTCCCTTATAATTTGATTCAATAGGTGGCACTATGCCACTTAGTCCTACAAAGGCCAAATACAATGCCATTTATTCTTCCTATCCTTCACCTGATGATCAACATCTGTTGGAGTCTTCTTCCTATTCACTACCATATTGGTTAGATTCCCTATCCTCCACTTTCGATTACATCCTACATATTTTTCCCTTCGATGAATCCATTATGGAAATTCTTAGTACCTGGGATGCACCTTGGGATGAAAACCACCATTTTTCATCCTTTATTCCCAGTTTCGATGAGATTGAGAAAGATATTTCATCTATCTTTCCCAACGATATCGTCGACACTTCCCAATGTATGATACTCACTCATGATACAATCTCCGAGGGGAATTTGGGAAACATATCTCAAACAATCAGTGTTGACATATCCACAAAAGAAGGTATTGTGGAAAACATACAACTAGGTGCCAATTATTCAACTGAAGAGATTGAAAGTTAAACTGCCTTATTTAAATAATTTCTCAACATATTTTCCTTGAGCTATGGAAAAATGCCATGGATCAATCCTTCGATCGTTGTGAATGAAATCAAAACTTACCATGGAGTCAAACCTGTGAGATAGAGACTTCGCTCGGTTCATCCCAAGAAAACTGCAACAATCAAGGAAGAAGTAGAAAAGTTATTAAGGTCTAGTTTTATTTGTCCTGTATCTCAAACCAAATGGGTTTCCAATATCGTTCTGGTCACCAAGAAACAAGGGAAAATTCCTTTTTTTTTCAATTATAGGCATATAAATAAGGTTTGTCCGAAGGACAATTACCCTATTCCCTTTATCAACCAAATTATCGATAATTGCATTGGAAGTGTCAATTTATCTTTTATGGATGGATTTTCTGGCTATAACCAGATCAATATTTTACCTGTTGATCAACAAAAAATAGCCTTCATCTACCCATGGGGGACTTTCACCTATCGTAAATTACCTTTTGGCCTTAAAAAGATTGGAGCCATGTTTCAATGGGCTATGTCATATGCATTCCACGACATCAAACATATCATTGAACCCTATCTCGATGAATTTATAGCTCACTCGGCTCATCGACGAGATCATATTGGTCATCAAAGGGAAATATTTCTTAGATTTAGGTTTTACAACATACGTTTGAACCCCCATAAATGCATTTTTTTTTTTGAATCAGGGAGACTCCTCGGCTTTGTAGTATCCAAAGATGGGATTAGGGTGGATCCCTTAGAATTCAAATCCATTCTCTCTTTATCGCCTCCCAACAATCTTACCCAACTGCAAAGTTTACAAGGGAAGGCAAAATTTCTTCGTCGTTTTATATGAAATTATGTTGAAATTACTAAAGGATTAATGAGGTTGTTGTAAACATATTCCCCTTTCATCTGGGATGAAATTTCTAAACTCTCATTTGATGATCTCAAGCATGCTTTAATGAATACACCTCTTTTTCATCCACCCAACTATGCGAAAGATTACATCCTTTATTTGGCTTCCTCTACTTCCACTATTTCTATGGTGTTAGTACAAGAGGATCGTGACGATGCCGAACATGTGATCTACTATTTAAGTAAGAGCCTTTCAGGTCTTGAAATCCATTATTCACATGTTTATAAGTTGGCTTTGGCAACAGTTATTGTCATCCAAAGGTTTCACCACTATATTTTTCTTCGCACTACCACGAAATTGCAAACTCGGACCCCATGTACCATATATTGACTCGTCAAGTACTCGGGGGAAAATATTTGAAATGGATTGTCATTCTCCAAGAATTCGATCTCGAGTTTTCAAAATCCAAAGCTAAGAAAACATTTGTTTTTGCGGAATTAATTTGTGATCTTCCCCATATTGATGAGAATACTAAGCCCAGTGATTCCCTTATCGATGAATCATTGTTTCTCATTAGTACATCTGATCTGTGGTATGGAGACATTCTTATCTATCTCCAGACCCAATGCTTCTAGCCAGGATTAGGCACCATTCAAAGAACTACCTTATCATCAACGACACTTTGTACTGCCAAGGCATTGACATTGTTCTATGACATTTCTTAAACCATGAAGAGGTTGAACAAGTTTTAAATGACAGTCACCATGGAGCTTGTGGTGATCATATTTCTGGGATGGTTACAACCCAAAAAATCTTACGTGTTGGTTATTTTTTTTCCTTCCATATTCAAAGACTTAATTGAGGCTATTAAAAAATGCCCAACATGTTAGATATTTTAGAAGAAACCACGTACCCACCTAGCTCCACTTCATCCCATTGTTGCCATCGGCCCCTTGGAAAAATGGGGTATCGATTTCATGCAATGTAAGCCTACCTCATCCGGGGGGCACAGATATATTATCGTCGTCGTTGATTATTTCACTAAATAGGATGAGGCTATGCATACATTTATTAACGATGGATAAAATACAACACTTTTTGTGTTCAATCACATCATCGATCGCTTCAGAGTCCCACAAGATATTGTAACTAATCATAGATCCCATTTCCAGAACCAGATGATCGGTGAATTTCACACCAAGTTAGGATTTATCCATAAAAATTCATCCCCTTACTATCCTCAGGAAAATGGAAAATTTGAATCCATCAACAAAGTCCTAAAGACCATGCTTCAATGCATGGTGGGGGTGAACACAACCTCTTGGCATTTGCATCTCTTCTCTACACTATGGGCTTACTGGACTTCAGTTAAAACCACCACTGTATTTACACCCTTCCAGTTGGTATATGGGTTGCAAGTAGTGTTTTCGATTGAGTGCAATATTTTGTCCTTGAAAATCACCGTGGAACTCCTACCTCATACTTCTATCGAAGAAGAACGATTTTTATATCTAATGAAGTTGGATGAAACCTATCGTGATGTTTCTCTCATCAACGAGACATATAAAAAATGCATCAAGACTCAATATGATAAGTCTGTCCAACCTCATGCTTTCGCAGAAGGAGATTCGGTCCTGATCTATGACCAATATCATCACAAACTTGGTGTAGGTAAGTTAGAACCTATGTGGCACGGGCGATACATCATAAAAGATGTTCTATAGAAAGGCACCTACAAGTTAGTTGATTATGACAGATTACCTCTCAGTGAGCCCCGAAATGGGATTTACCAAAATAAGTACTTTAAATAGAATATCTCACATGTGTTCCTTGTACATTATTGTACTATATGTTTTGGTTTGCTGTGTCTTTACTTTTCCATGCACAATTTTTTCCCCATTCGTTAAAGCTACTTATACTTTTCTTTGTGCTTGAATGCACAGATGTCATCATCCTTTCCTATATATTTCGGATTTGTGGATGGTGCTAGTTGACATACAAAGAATATCGCTTCTACATCTTGGTTCATCTACACTCTAGTGAGTTAGTGAGTTCAGGAGGAATTTGCCTCAGATCTACAACCAATAATGTTGCAGAATATCATGTTTTCATTGGACTTTTAACCGAAGCTTCTTATTTAGGTATATCTCATTTGATTATCAACCTTTATTCTCAACTCATGGTATGTCAACTAAACTGTGAATATGTTGTTCTTAATCCAATTTTTCTACGTCTCCATCTAAGGGTTCGTCGTCTCGAGAGATCTTTTGAATTTCTAGAATATAGACATATATCAAGAAAGATTAATATGACTACAGATTCATTAGAAAATTATATGTTAGATTTGTATATTTCATATAGATAAACATTTGGTACATGAACCATGTAAATAAAAAATGTCACATCATTTAAAACAAAAAAAAACATAAGTAACCACCGCAAAACTTATATATATAGTCCTATATATAAAATAGAATTTTTTTTGTCAAAATACATCGTCCAAAAAGTACATAGCAGGGAAAAATGTGGGTCTTTATGCCAATGATATCATCACAAAAGACTAATGTGTCAGGAGACTCTACTTGTCTTCTTGCACTACATTGTGCCCAAGATAACACACAAATGCTCAGGCCACTCGTTGTAGTAGATGACTAAGGCCTTCAGGCATCCCAACTATATGTCTCTGAAGATCTCTCCACCTGTAAATAATTCCCATGGTCAACAGGGTTCGTCGTCTCGAGAGATCCTCATGTAAATAATTCCCATGGTCAACACACATATGTTCCTCTCCACCTCTCAGAGTCCTCTGACTCTGAATTCAACCTCTGTTTCTTCCTAAGCATCTCCATGACATCCTAGTTCTGGCATCCTTGTCGGACATGACGTGCCTTTGTCTGCATGATGAAAACAAATGACTTAGATCCCTCATCATACAACAAAAAATACATATAAACATATAAAAACAAAAACATTGTTGCAAGGTCATGATCTTTCGTACCTGATGCGTCCCACTGTGCCTCCTCGAGGAGCACTAAATCTGCGTTTCCCCTAAAGTCAACTCCAGCATACAAAAAATACTATATAACCACGAGCTATCTCCTCCACCATGCGAAGAAGTTAGCGTTAAAGTGGAAGGATGAGGGTTCATTTCCCAACCTAGGTGAAAGACTCATCCACAACTCCATACAGGGCTTAGTCGTGGGGTGTGCTATCAATGAAACCTGTGGTTTCATATGTGGAACTCACTCTAGAAAGAATGAAACCAAGAAATATCTGTATCCAAATTATTTATACCTACTCGTTCGACACTTAGATATATTCTCTTTGATGTTCCTCAAGAACCATGCACTCCAGTTAAAAATCCTAGGCTCCAAGCACTGAATAGCATATGATATATGAGACCTAAAAGAAAGTTGGGCATTGGTGCTTCCTGCTAGTTTTGTGATAGAGAAGAGAATGGATCGTAGAGGTAGGTACATCACAAATTTAATGACGATCCTTCCCCCTACCAAGCGTGACCCCAATACACAATAGTGGGAAACATATTCCTTTGTTGGTTGTGGAGTAGACCGATGGCCAGACAAAAGAATGGGTGCTCCACTCTTTGAGAGCCCCATCAAGAAATAGACATCATCAATGTCGATCTCAAGCATGTGAGGTATTATTTGGAATGCTTTCTCATTGTTGTCCCATAACTCAATCAGATACTCAAGTAAAAGGACTTATTTTCTCATACTTTGTAGCTTGAAGTACTTTATCAAACCATAGATTCATATAGCTTCCCTCGCTTGAGGGTCTTGTAAGGAATCCATATCATCGAATTCATGTTCTCTTTCCTTCCATTCAATCATGTTGGCTAGTGAAAACCTACAAATTCACAAAAGAATCACATTAGACAAGTTTCAAGAAAAGGAATTCCTTTTTCACAGCCTAAAAAACCAAAAAAAAAAATAACTTTTGTGCCCAATGCTCCCTGGAAAGAAAAAATAGAGTTTTAGTGCCCCCCTAGAGGACATACAAGGGCGCTTAAATATAGAACAACTCCCCCCTCTATTACTTAAGGGAGTGTCGATCATGTTTGACGCTCTAGTGATTTCCAAGGAGCCCAAGCTCATCAAATAAAGGCTGGAATTAAACAAAAAGACATGCAAATGAATGAGAAAGTCCAGAGTACCAACTTGGCCTAGATGGAATCATGAATGGTCACCTATATCTCCCATAGTCAATGCCAAAAAATCACTCCAAAGGGGGAAAACTCAAAGAAAAAAGGAAAATGGTAAAACAAAAGGTGAGAATGATTTTTTTTTCCCTATTTGACTTTTAATATGTCCAAATTAAGTCATTTGCACCCCTTTTTCCACATTTATAATATTTTATTTTTGAGTTTTTCTAAATTATTGTTGATGTTTGAAGAAACTGCTAATATTTTTTCCCATAACAACTTGATTATGCAGGAAATTACAGAGCAAAGAATTTTTTATGACCTTGTGACGTTATTGAGAAAACTTAGTCATACTTCGAGCTCATTAAAATATGAAGAGACATCTATTAGGCGGTAGATTACCCATTTTTTGTTCCCGGTAGACTAACTATGAAAAAGGAATGATCTAGTCAATCTTGGATAGAAGAGTTCTCCATCGTATCGTTTTATAATTTTTCGGACCTTAGAGACTAAAATCACAAAAAATGACAACCTTGGAGTCTTCTTAAAGTTATTTTCAAACTCCCTAAACATGAAAAACAACTTAGTTTTTCTTCTCTGGACTCACAAAATTACACACTGAAGGACCCATCTGGGGATGAAACCTTACTTCTTCCAGTTCATTAAATAAAGGAAGAGGAACTTACCAAAGGTGAGTTATATCAAGCATGTGTTACCCTCCTTGAGCTTGTTAAACTAAAAAGAGGTACTCATCTATCTGGAAGGGGGAAAAATTGAAGAAAGTGGGTCAAGTTTCTTGAGATATTTTAAGGAATCGCTTATGGTCGCCCTTGAACACGACACTTTTTTTTACTTTACCATACACTTGGATAATCCATTAAGCCTCTGCACTGAACTAAGCCTATGATTCTTTATACTCCTTTGGCCCATCCAAATAATTCCTCAACACTCGATGCATTATGTTTTGGTCCACTCTGAGTCTATGCTGCAAAGTCTTATGTTGTGCCTCAGTGTTCAAGGGAAGTATTTTCCTCAAAAGTAAGCCATATACAATGTTACTAGTTCCCATACTTGTGTCATTCCATTTTCATCTACTATATACTATCACCTTCCCATGACAATTTTCATTCCGATTAATGGGAGATACATCAATGCCCTCCTTTGACAATTCTTTTCCTATCGACTTCAACAAATTATCCAAGAAATAGACTTAGGAACACCTCAGTACCTTGGGAATTGCATGCTTCAATGGAATACCTCCTCGCATTTAGGACTGGGTATGCATCAATTACCAATGACCGACTTATTCCACGAATGTTCCACTTCAACTCATTTTTCACATTCACTAGATTGTACTTTAAAAGTGCCTTAAGAATCATCAACATCAATAGTGATTTATCTTGCAATTGTTAATGGTATACCTCAATGACCAGTAATCAAGTGGTTTATGTCATGCTTGACATCAAATCATCTATTCACATGGAAAAAATCGTATTGTTATAGGATCGAGACGAAGACACTAGGTTGAGTATTCATCTACATATACACTTTGCCCAAGTTGTAATGGTGATTATCCGACTGATATACATGTTTTAACATAGATCCACTTTTTATTGGTCTGTGGCTATGTTCTTATCACATCATAGCTCCACTATGTATTCTTTCATGGCTGCGATCAAGTCAGGTCATAGAGAAATGGATCAACATTGTATCTTTGGTGGCTATCTCCTTAGTCAATATCATCATGGATCTGTAGTCTATTTATTGGTGGTTGTTCTTTGAGTCATTTGTATTACAAGCATAGGTATGCCTGCCTTGGGAATGGAACACATATTAACATTTTTTGATGGTTTTCTTCAACTTCTACCAAGTTCTCCAACTCCATACCCTTTATTTGAAGAATATACACAATGTTTTAGCCATCATCATTCATTTTCTGACTTCACACTTTTGGGGGGAATCTGCTACACATCAAAATTCCTCACTTTGACAATGTCGCATTTTCATTGTCGCAAGTGTCGTATGTGTTGCAAGTGTTGTAAGTGTTTCATTCACTTTTCCTAAGTCTCACATCTCGAACAACCGCATGAAAACACTTGCTACAACCTAAACAACATGTTAGAAGAAGAAGCCCCATCATCTGACAATCAGAACAAGTGTTTTTACTAAGGAATTACTCATCTTAGTAACTTTTTGGAAGATCAATGCTCTCCTTCTCGTAAATAGGGAGATATAGCGCTCGTTTTCCATCTTAGGGGGAGCGTTGCAGTGCTTTGTTGCCCATTTTAAGGGAGCATTGAGTTGGTTGAGGAAATCTTGGAAGAAATCCCACTTTCCTCTAAAGAAAACTATGGATGGATTAGGTTAGTTTGGCTTGAATCTAACTCCAAGGATGCATATAAGGTAGATATCACAACTATTGGAGCCATATCCTCAACTAATTCCAAATATATCCAAGGTAGTTGAGCCTCTCAAAGCCTATAAATGGTAGAATTCCCATGGTTAAAAAGAGGAGAAAATAAGAAAAGCATTGTTATTTTGAGTGTGGATCCTTTGAGAAAGGGTTGGACGAGGAAGAATTGGAGAGGCTACTGCAACACCATCTGAATATTGTAAGTTTGGTTTTAAAGTTCTCATCTAATATACTTGGCCTATTTCCTTCAAGTATGTGGTTTCATGCGCTTTTCTATGTTTAATTTGATTTGCAAAGATGAATTTTCTTTGCCTAATCCATCAGAGTAGAAGGAAGTCACTTGTTTCTTGTTGTTCATTGCAGGTATTGATTTGTTCCAGAAATTGGATCAAGATTGCAGATAGGAGAAGTTAGAACAAACGGCGTAAACAAAGTACATCCTACTTTACCTTATCCTCTCTTTTCCGATTAGAAAAATGAGTTTATAGAAATGGTAGTGTAAAAATGATTGTTTTTCTTGGTATAGGGCTCAATAATCCAAGGGAAAGTTCACCTTTCCATAGGGGAATATTTATGTAATAGTAATGTCCCTCAAATGGGCTAGGAAATGTTACATTATGGTATCAGATCACTTGGTTCAAACACCATGATTGTATTGGAAAATATGGTTGTGAATTGGTGAAATTTGTTATTGTAGACGTTCTCTATGATGGATTTGGGAAAATAACAGACAAGAATGGAGCGAAATCCCCAATTTTGTGAGTGAAATCCGGGTTTCGATGATTCTGGACAGCTTAAGAGGTTCCAAGGAACCAAGAGGTAAAGTTGTATATTGAAATTCGGCCTGGAATGGTCGAAATTCAAGTTTTAATGTCCACCTATAGAGTTGCAGGCAGTTTGGTGAATCGACGACCAAGATCGCATTTGATCTCAATATCAATGACTGAGATTCACCTTGATAAATTTAAAAATTCATAAGGTTTCAAATGTTTTAAAGGTTGGTAAATAAACAACTAGGATTCATTGTGGCGGTTGTGAAATGGATGAGATCGATGACCCAGATTCACCTGGTTTTTTGTGAAAATTTTCTTAGTGTGAGGCCCGATAATAGAATCCATCGACAGTTGATGGTTATATTGGCGAGTTTGGTGAAGCGTTGGAAATTCGCCAAGAGAAAATTTCTATGGATGACAGTCGATGAACATGAGTTGGTATATTTAGGAGAAAATGATACAATCAATGGAATAGATCATCCTTGATGATAGATCAATGGTCTAGATCAATCAGAGAAAATTCAAAAATTTTCCAAGTGTTAAAGTTCACCAAGAGAAATCACCGATGATCTATGGTCGGGTCTGCGGAAATGGATAAAAGTTAGGTTCATACATAAGACATCTCTAACCACTGATGGTCACTGATAGGAAGTTGGTTGAATCCACTAAATTTTTTTCAATCGTTGATGGCCGATGGTCGATGGTTAAGTGTCAGCTGATTCATCGAAGTGTCTCAAACTAACAAAAAAATCCGTCGATAAACAATGGGTCAGTGGTCAGAGGTAGGCCGAATTCAACAAAGTATTTCAAATCAAGCAACATAAGTCATCGATGACCGATGTGTCGATGGTATAGCATCGATCTATTTTCCAAAGTGTTTTGGTTTTCAAGGAGAAACGATTGATTGTCAATGAAGGAAAAATGGATGATGACATCATCATCCACGTGGCATGCCACATTAGTATCCATGTGCCATGCCACTTTAGCCAAGAATAAATTGATGGTCAGACATCAACAAAACTTGAGAGGTATTTTTTAATCAATTAGGATCATCGAAGACCAAGGACGGATGGTTGAGTCGGTTGGTTTGGCATTTTATTGCAAATCTGTTGTCAGGGAAGTGGGCCGATGGTTGATGGTCGCATCGTCAGATCAAAAAAGTGTCATGTACATCCAAAGTAATATAGTGTACCAAGGTACACTATGTATTTGCAACTCAAATAAAATAACTCAAAGAGAGATATCCAATGAATGAAACGGTTCGTAAAATGGAGGTCATATGAGAAAGTTACAGCCAAAACCATAAGGGTAAAATTTTGGCACCAGTTTTACTTCCAAAGGGCATAACTCCATGATCAGAAGTCTGTTTAGGGAACATGATAATTTGATGGAAATATTATGACCCATATAATCCAACGGTGGAGTCATATTTTGNGGTTATGGGTACCTAAAAATGCACAGGAAGATAAATAATACACTTGTAGCATGCAGGGATAAATTGGTTAAAACAACCTAAACTTCTTTGGACCATAAATTTTAGCTCGAAGCTCATATTTGAGAAAATGAATAGTTGTTGGAAAGGTATTGAGGAGTAGAAGACATATTACAACTCATAATTTTGATTTGGGAAATACAATTTGTCATAAATTAATAAATATATTTCTATAACATGTAAATGTTGTAACTTTTCGCTCAAAACTTAGATTGAGGCATAATTACAGCCATTGAAAAGTTGTTTTAGAGAGGAATACCTAAAGGGAATCAAAATTTGAGTTGGTGTAATGTTTCCTTCATAAAATTATGAAGAAATAACTTGTATTCTAATGGATGAAATGTTTTATGCTATGTGTTGGCCCTCGACCAAGTTTTGAGGAAACCTTGGTCAGGATTGGACCACCTTTTGGACTTCGACGCGAGGGTAGAATATGGAGCACCATGGCAGATATGATATCGAGTATCTCACTTATTTTTTAGGCTATGTGGACCCAACAAGGGGTCCCTTAGGGTTTTTGCAATGGGTTATGGGATGTCGGCCCATGGGTTCTCCCATTTTTAGGCCATTTTGTAAGCAATTATAAAAGTATAAATAAGTAAGAATGTAATATAGAAAATAGTCAATAGATTTCAAGGCTAATTACAAGTATTTATGAGTTCATTTTTCAACAAAATGTGTATGCAAGGCTCTGTGCTTGATAAAGAAGTCAACTTTGTTTCGTGACCTATTTTTGGGAAGGACGATCTGGTGTGCAGATCTCCTATCCGATGCGAAGCTCAACTCTATGGATTAGTGCATAGGAGTGAAGGAATGTAAGATATTGAATAATAATAAAGAATACAGAGCAGTTGGTGGATGTATCCCCACATTGGAGTGAACCACGTAAATCTTGTGTCTTTCGTTGCTTTGTGTTGTGTTTCTTATGTTATGAATCTGCTCAGTGCTTTGCTTGTTACATATGATAGATAGATCTATTGTTTCTTAGTTATTTACTTGTGAATGAATGTTAGATCTAACATAATGCTATGTGCTAAGTGGTAGAGATGATTAATATTTATTTTTACTATGTCGATCTCTCTTGGGGTTTGTTCTGCGATGTTAATGAAGATAGTGAACTAATGCATATCACCTGCTAAGTGTTGCTAGAATACTCTGTGAAGTGTTATTATGATAGATCTATGTCCCATATTGGTTACATATGCCTGCGTCGTGTTAACCCCCTTGCTTCTACCACGAGTGAGACTTCTCCTGCCTCACAGGTGTTGCCGAAAGGGTTGGTAGTTAGCGTTTTTTTGGTGCATTGTTGAAGCGTTGAACCATGGGTCTACCCCTGTGCCAACAAATCGTTCCATTGTCAGGACCTCAAACTGTGATTGTTGGGATCTAAAGTAAAGAAAATATAAGATATGTGCATAGATCTACTATTTTAGTGCGCAATACTCTACTTGACTTGCGAATCTCTATGCTAAGAAAGAAATTTGATCTCAAGAAAAGAGGTAAGATCTTAAAAGAGGTAAAGCTTTGTTCTTTGATAAGAGTAAGATAAGTGAAAGTTTTTGTTTCTAAAGAATGAATTTAAGTATGTTTAATAGATGATGTCCTAGTCTGAAAGATAGGGCATGGTTGGAAGAAAGAGTTGATCTAAGTAAAGCTAATAGAAATGAATAAATATATGTTATTCCTATGCATAGAAATAATTTTTGGACTAATAAGTGGATGCAAGAACCTATAAAGAATTTTTGCAAATTGTAGGTCCAACACTGTGATCCTAGTGCACATTACATGATAGGTTGGGGAACATACAAGAGAAAGAGAGGATTGACACTATGTTATAACTACAGGAGACCAAGACATCTTGTTAAGGAATGTCCTGGTACAGGTCCTATTTGTCTTTGTTGTAAAATTGTTGGTCATGAGGTTGAGGAATGTCCAAGGATGATTGCTAAAGTTGAAATGATCAACATAAGACAAGAAAAATATGAAGGAAGTCAAGAGACTAAGAGCATGTCAGAGAATCATAAAGAGAAAGAATCAGAGAAAGCTCAGACTATGTTGTCACAGTTGAAAGAAACAATGAATGATCACAAAGATGTCAGCTTACTAGAGATCTTGAAAGTAAAACAATGCATAAGTTCAAGAATAAAAGACTTCAACATAGACTATGTCTTGAATGAAGAGACACAAGTGAATATTATGAAATACTTAACTTGGGAAATTTTGGGAAATCCTACTGTGGTTCCTTCATTGAGAAGGATAGTGTTGTTTAAAGGAAAGATGATAACCCTATGTGGAAGAGTTACTAATGTACCTATTATTATCCATGGAACATCGACTGAAGAGGAATTTAAATTCATTAAGTTTGTTGAGAACATCACCCCTTTCCCACTTTTTTTAGGAACGACCTGGATTGAGAAGGATCAGATCAAAAGCAAAGCAGAGGAAGAATCTACAGAAAAAAAAAAAAAAGAACTAAGGGATTTCATAGCTAGAAAAATAGACCGACTAATAGAATAATGTGAAGATAAGTCGAAGCAACAAAGGGAAAGAGAATTAGATGTCGAGGTTGAAAGAAAGAAATAAATTTTGAGGGGCCTATCAATGCAAGAAAGAAGAATACCCACCCTGGAATTAATAAGAGAAGGGATATTAACTTTGAACCCTTTGAGAGAACATCAGTAGTGAAAAGTCACTACGCTAGGAGAGGATAATAATAAGAATGGAAAGAGGAATTCAAAAATAGTTAGAGAAACTCAGATCATAGGAAAGAAGGCAAGGAATCTCAGTAAAAATAAATCCAAGTTAGAAAAGCTATAGGAAGCTACAAAGAATAGATGGAAGACTTCACAGACTGGAACCTTGTAGGAGGCAGGTTTGCAGAATTTGAACTTTGCTAGAAGAACAGGACCATGCAGAATGGGACTTCACCCTGGCGAAGATATATGACCATTGGAGGAGTCTCGCCTGTTAGAACGACACTCCAGAATGGATAGAAAACATATTTATCTAGAAAATGCATTACGTGTAGCACGATACTATGTAACCGCTTATGAAAATGAGAAAGAAGAATTTGAGGTGATGGTCCAAGAGGAAAAAGTCCAGTTACAGAGAGAAAAGGATAATTTTCTTGCATAACAGGCCACGATTAAGGAAGTTGTCAGTAAAGAATGTCACTCTGTGTTGGGTTTGGCACAGGAAGAACATGAGTTAGTCGAGTCTCAAGTGGTGAAGCTCGCTGAGACCATCCAACAACTTCAATCAAGGATAATAGAGTTGGATATCCAAGCAGTACCAAGCACCCTACAAGAGGTGTGTGACCAGAGGGAGGAATCCGCTAAGAACACAGTAGTAAGGATCAGAGCCCTCACCTCAGAATGCAAACAACTGAGCGATAGAAGCATGCAGACTTATGAATGCCTCGTAGAAGATCCAAAGTTGAAGAAACTGGAAGCATAGTTACAAAAGGCATCCTCTGTGCAGGCACAGATGAAGCTACTCATTGCAGTCGAGAGAATGAAAATATCATAGGAGCAGTGTGTGGTACAACAACACGTTACTGCCATCCAGGGAAGAGTAATGGAAGTCACATAGAAAATACAACCTGTGCAGGATGAATCCTGCAAGGTGTTTGAATAAATTGAAGGACAAGGATCACAACTAGACCAGGTGGTTGCAATAGTGGAGTAGCGCCTGGAAGGTTGTTGGCAGCCAATTCACATTTTTCATTGTCTCATAAGCTGCCTACACCAATGTTTCACAAACATTGATTTTTCGTCGCAAACTTCGAATGAACGACGCTTTTATTCTTTGCGCCTTTCC
>SNQJ01S0062156.1:51696-62252 GCA_010110895.2 Picea sitchensis
AGGTATCCATCCTTTGTATTTCAAGTGAATCGGCAGAAGGTGTAAATGGCTCATTGGGATCATTTAAATCTGTCACTGTGAACTTTAGGTAACGTTCACGATTTACCTTGATTCTGTTGGGCTTTCCATTCTCGGGCAGCCATAGGTGGGACCAATCCGTCGCAAAATAGCCATGTAGTTGTTTCGACCAGTCTCTGCTCAAAAACAAACCATAAACTTCTGAGATATCTACGACAATAATATCAATCACTTGATGAACTTTAGGGTTAGACGACAATCTTATAAGCACATTTCTCAATTCACCTATAACTTTAACACTACTTCGATCAAGATGGATGATCTTTAAGGTGGATGGTTGAACTTCAACATTAATATTCTAACATATAGACCATGACATTACGTTAGATAATGCTCCTGATTCTACCATACAGTTGTGTATGTTCCTATTGAAGATTTCAAAATTTAACAAAAATGGAGGGACATTTTTGCGAGTACTAATGGTGGAAGCTTGTTTCTTTTTACTCGTAGCCTCTAAAACTAATTTATCTACATTTGTTACATTATTTACAGGAAGGTCTCTTTTCTTGTGAGAATCAGAAGTAGTCTTGGCGGAGGCCTTCTGAGGAAGTTTGGGGTTGCTCTAAGAACCTTTGTTACTGCTTGGATTGTCGTTTTTTCTGTTCTCTGCAATATTCTGTAGCATTTTTTGTAGCAGAAACGGGAATTTTAATAATTCATAAACATAAATATTAGCCCTTAACTTTTTTAGATCTTCAACCAAATCATAATCTAAGCTTGGGTTTACATAATCTTGTTTAGTCTCAGTTGGTTTAGACTGTTTTGGGGGAAAAGTTGTAGTGATTTCATAAGAAGGCTTGTTTACCGTCTTACTCCTAGTATTGTAAGGATGTACTGTTTCGAAATTAGCTTGAAAAATATTATCCGAGAAATGTCCAAAAATGTTTGGAGACGATTCATCTTCTTCTACTGTCTCTTGTTCTGCTACTTCCTCAGGGATCTCAGGAGGCATCAAGTTATCCTGTGCTTCTAGAATCATTTGAATAGCAAATTGCAGGCTTTCTAGATTTAGGCCTTTAGTATTTGAATTAGGCTAGTTGACGGGAAAAGGCTTCCTAAACGGGGGTTTGTAGGGCCCTTTGCTCAAAGAAGCTTCTTTAGCCATCCTTTTCAAATCTATAACTTGATTGGACAGTTTTTGAACGACTTTCTGGAAGTTTTCTAAATCTGAGATTTTTGGTTGTGCTTTGTTTTGGGAACGTCTAGGGAGGATTTCGATTTTCTTTTTGGAAGATGAACTAGTCTCCATTTCATTGCTAGTAGTGTCTTTTAAGCTAAGGATGTCTTTCTCGATCTGACTGGCCTCTTCGAAGGCTTCTAACAACATGTCTTTCTTAGATCTCTTTACCCAAATGGCTATGTTTTGATGCAAGGCTTTCGTATAATATGCTATGATAAGATTCTCGGCAGGCATCGAATCCGTAGGGATTCAGTTCTTTAGTGTTAAGAATCTTTGATTAAAGTCTTCGATCTTCTCTTTGGGGTTCATTCTTAAACTAGAAAGTTCCATGACTAGAACTTTTGGAGACTTTTCATCTCCAAACTTCTCCAGAAAATAGGATTCAAACTTCTCCGATGACACGATGGTATGGGGTTGTTGGGAAAAGTACCAGGTAGAGGCATTGCCCTCAAAGGTGTAGGAAAACAATCTACAGACTACATATTTGTGCTCGACACTACGAAGTCTAATGGCTAACATAAAATTTTTGATGTGATCCTTGACAATCTGTTTAGAGTTCGAGTCAAATTTAGGAAGCCATTTCTCCGGGTGTTTGGGTAAGGGATGTTGAGGCCCAAGTATGGCCACTGCATCTTGGTTGAGCCAGGGTCTGGCAGGATTGTTCTGATTGGCCATAGGTGTGGGTGGTGTCGAAGGCTAGGATGAGGAACTGCCTTCATTAGAGGACTCTTCTCCAGAAGAAGAAGGAGATGAAGGAGGGTGGTGATGGTGGTATACCAGATCCTCCTGCTGCAGGGGTGAGGATTGGATCTGTAGGGTTTAAAGTGATATCAGTGCCTCCAAGTTGTTCTCTAATATCAAAGAAGTCTAATGGTTGGTCCAAAGGTTAGTTTGGTTGTCTTAAACGGGTGAAGTCATTGTGTGTTCTTATGAGAGATTGGCGGACAATCTCTTGTATGTCACCACCTGTAGGATTTGGAGTTACTGGTTCAACTGTGATCCGTAGATCGTCATTTGGTGTGGTTGCTATTTGAGGGACAATGTTTTCATTTTAATGGCTTCTAGTCACTATAGGTGAGTGGGTAGGTGGTGGAGGAGTCTTACGACCACCTCATGCCATTAATAATTTTCAGGCCCTCCTTCTAGCACCATTTGTTGACGGACGAAATTGACCGCTCGTCAACTGGAGGAGTGAATCCGGTCCGGGGTTGTCTACTTAACCCAAGACATTTGGATTAATCCACTCTGATGGGTTTAATGGCTCCGTTGGCCAATCTAAGTCCTAAGAAAGTAAAAAAAACAAAACTAAAGAAACTAACTTAATGAAAAACACTAGCTGAAAACTATATACAAATCTACAATATACTTATAGTTCACTAACTAATATTTATAAAATAGCTCTATGATTATATGTACAATATGATTATATCTCTGATATATGTATAACATTTACAGAATGCAAATTTTGATCGAAATCTGCGAAAATCAAATATGAATTGATTTATTTAGCGACAACAAAACTATCACTCAGTCTTTTTGATTTATTTTTATAATGTTTATGAACAAGAAATGAAATAGCAACTGTCTAATTGAAAAATAAAGATAAAAAACAATACAATGTATTTAGACTACAGGAAATTCCTATATTAATTTAACTAATAAAATAAAACAAGCGAACTAACCTGTAATTGCACCTCCTATTCGTCCTGCGTATAGCATCTGATTTTGTTGTTTGATGAGGCCAACCCACACCGGATTTTCCAAATGATTCGCATAAATGCGAAGCAGTTATGATAGAATGCTACTAACAGAACATAAGAGAAGCAGTAACAACAATTTTATGATTTTACAAATGATCACATTAAGATAAATCTGGCTGTAAAAATTTGCATATGACTGCTCATTGAATAAAGAAGATTAACCTTCTAATCATAAAATTTGAACAGAGTGATTGTTGTATATAATATGAGAGACATAAAACATGGACATCATATAAACTCCATCAAATCAATCTGTAATAAACCATGATATCTAAAGTAGTCACAATTAAATTACAAATCAAAATGACCAAAACTTGAACAAAAATACGATATATCGAAGCTAAAGTTGTGCCAATATCAACTTCCATTCAAGTCTGTCAATCATAAATCCATAGTTTCTACTCCTAGGTAGCGATGGTCTTTAGTTTACAAAACAATACATTTATATAGGCTACAGGATCAAAAGGTTTCTTGTGGATATCATCAAATTTGTTCCAAAAATTGTGGGGGATGCAACCTCCCAGATTCTCATTGTTACCAAAACTAACAGCCTATTATAAAAACACATAAAGACATAGCACGCTGAGAGATGCCACCAACAATTCAAGTATTCTTTAGAAATTGTATGCACCTGCAAACACATAAGAATAAACGATTTCAGATTGCATTTTGGTTGTAAAAATCAAGAAATTCGAATTTTAGTAACTAGCTACAAAATCTCACGATTTTGTAGCTAGTTATAATTATAACTAGAATCGTGTTTTATTAAATCAATTAAAACAGACTAGATATAATTTGAGCAACCAAATCATGTATTCTAATTAAAAACAAAGACAAGATCATCCTAAAATTATTTTTAAAACACCATACCTCAGATTAAGGGATTCGTCTTAATCAAGCAATTTTCGAATTCACAATGGCAGTCGCTGCTTCCACATTCTTAAAAACAACAGACCCTTTGGTTTTTTGTCTTTTATCATTGGTTTGGGATATGGATTGTAGTCTTCCATTCTCTTTTGTTAGCAAATTCACCTGGTCCTCCAAGGATTTAATCCGAGACTGAAGTAAAGGCACGTCTCTGTAATACCTATCGAGCCATGACTGACATTCGTTGCATTGAGGCTGAATAGACTGTGTATTAGCAGTGATGTTATTGAAAGGTGGGGAACTTTCCATTTAACTTGTAGGTCCTCTATTGAGTTTAATCCCAGGGAATTCGGGGTTGTCTTTAATACACAGTTGAAGGTTCGTCAAATAATCATAGGATTACCAAAGCAAAGTCTATACGAATATGGATATTCCTCAGTTAGAAACTGTTCAATTTCTGAATTGAAATCCTCGCTTAACACAATTGGGTTTTGGTCTGCACATGAGTTAGGTTTATTTTGGGCACACCGTGAAACCCAACGCGTGGCCCTTTTACCCTTGTAATTGATATCACTATTACCTTTACACTTTTTCTTTGTAGATTTTTTAACAGACTTACCACCACCTTTGGGATACGAATCAGGTAGAGTGTCGGGTTGGGTAGTGTCCGAGTAGGTCGAGGGTTCCATAGAGGGAAAGAGCGAAGGAGGAGGGATGACATGTTCGATGACGATTTCTGTGACAACAGACTTGTCAACCTGTCCTATTTCACTGCTAGCAAAACCATTCCTTAACAAGAAGGCATCCCAACAATCACCATTTAACTTCAACTGATGAACCATAATAATTTTGATCAAATAGTGGTGGAACAGGCTAGAATCAGATTTCTACCTTTTAAAACGCTTTTCCATTTTGTATAAACTTCGAAGAAGAAAATAGGGCATGTTTAGGGGAAAATCGATAAAACTCATGAGCAACCGCAAGTGATATAAGAAAACCAAACCATATCTACCCTCACAGGTAATGAACTGCTTGACAATAGCTAACAGATCGTGCCATCTAGGTTTTAGAGCTGTAACGGGCATACCTTTGTCACAGCTAGTAATCTTCCTTGAGGTAAACAACAGTGACCAGGGAACCTCCTCAACCTTTGAGTTTTTAAACCACTTTTGTCCCACAGCTGGCAGATCAGTGGCTTGGCTAATAAAATCTCCGTTTAACTCAAGCTGGACATCTCCTATTTTAGCTCCACAACCATCAAACATTAGCACAAATTCTTGGGCGACTGCTAAATTAAAACCCTCGAATTTTTCAACGAATACCCATCAGCCATTCTTCTCTAAGTCTTATCGGGCATTATCAAACGATAACAAAGTCTGGACACCGTTGGGCTCAATTCTCACTACAGGGGCCATGGCTAGCAGCACAGGATCAACAGGGTATTCGACGATAGGGTTTGACAGAAAAGAAACAAAGCCATTTCCCCGAGCTTCCCCAACACAATGCAAAGGTAACTCGAAATGCTAGGAAGGAGCATTAATGCTATGCGTGTGAGGAAAATTGTATAGATTGAGGCCATGCAAAAACATCATAGCAGGTCGTACTTAGAATGACACCTCGGTGTAAAGGCACAAAAATCATAACAGTTAAAACCAACATATGTGTATCCATGATTTCATCGAAATGTCAAATAATTGAATCAAAGTTTTCATATTAACAATAGTCAAATGTTAAATGGGTGGTGGTTTAATACATATGCAACCAAGGTGTGTTCAAGACCAAGGGGTGATAACCATGGAAACAAACATGTTCATGATAAAATAAGACATATAAACGATAAACCATATGAACATTAACCCTTTGACGTAATCAAACATGAATTCCAACTGTGGGTTTTCATGCTTGCAGTCATGAAAATGAAATCAAAAAGTAGGTACGCAGAAAGGGACGGATAATGGTGTCGTTTAATGAGAAAGGTTGTGACAAGTAATGAGAATTTAAAAACCCTATATAGGCAGCTTATAAAAATAGAGATTAATATGCCTGCCAATAGGTTTCTAAGTAGGTTACCATCCTTCTATAGTGACAAGATTGAATATAATAACCCCAAAACTTTGGAGCAAGCCATAAGGAGAGAGAGGTATCTTTATGAGCAAAGCAAAGGAAGGTCAATTTTCCAAAAGGCTTGGAATGGAAAAATGAAGGATAAAAAGGATCAAAGGTATAAAGGTTTTAAGCCACCATTTTTAAGGAACAACTCCCAAGAAAATAAACAAGGCTAGTCAACCCAAAATGAACACAATATTGTGGAAACATTTTGGAAAAGTCCAAGAAACAACATGTACAATTCTCGTGATGTGAGGGAAATAAATTATATAGGGACTTTCCTCACAAAGGAGAAAGAATGAGAACTATCCACAACATACAATAGGTTGAAATAGTGGAATACATGGGAGGAAACATTCCAAGGATTTTTGCATCCATGGACAACAAGAAATTAGAGTATTAATATCCCATGATTGAAGTGAAAGGTGAGAATGATAACCAACCCATAGAAATTTTAATTGATTCTGGATCTACCCATAGTTACATAAATGCTAACATTGTTGAAATATTTCACTTGCAAAGGAGTAATTGTTGGAGTTACTTCACACACACCTAGTATTTATTTTTCCTAAGTTTATTCATTTTTTATTAGTCATTATTAGTCATTATCCAGTCTCCTATATTTTAGGGGAGAATATTCCACCTAGAGAATATTCTCTTAAGTTGACACTTCAGTTTCACTAATTGAGTTGAGTCTAGATGATGCATTGGTTTTGTCACCACGAAACATTTGGATCATCACCATGCTAATGCACACTTTCCTTGGGATCATCACCATATTGGCACATTACCCTTGATTCCATGATCTACTCCTCACTACTCTTTGTTTAGTTAGTTAACTGAAGACTAGTTGACTAGTTAACTCAACTAGGTGGAAGTTCACTCACGTAACTACCTGAGAGACTAGACTAGGTGATAGTTCACTCCTGTAACTGCTGGTGTGTGTCCAGATCACTCTAGAACACCAATATGGTGCATTGGTTCTCCTCCAGTGTGCATTGGTTGAGTTATGTAGAGTATATCATGTGTAAATTATTCATTATTCATTACGGTTAATGAGAATTCTTCTATTCTTTCTCTCCTTCTTCTTTCTCATTTTCTCTCTACAAATGTGTGTGGTATTTTCTAGATAGATATATTATGTGCAGTTTCAACACATTTACATGGTATCAGAGCTGACATACTGCTAAGAAAAATCTACACCGAATGTTTTTGCAGGTACAAAATATTGAAGACAGCGAAAAGATGGATTTCCAAAACAAATTCATTCTTACACCTTACAACTACTTTGCATGGAAGGATAAAATATCCATATATATATAAACCAGAGGATTGTACAAGTTAACCTTGAATACAGATATAGAACTCACATCAGCCATAGAAAAATCCAAGTACTTAAATCTCATGGATGAGGCAATCGGAACATTTTGCAGTCTTATTTCTCTGTATCTCCTTTTTCACATATCTTCCTCTAAGACTCCCAATGAAGCTTGTACCACCTTGGAATGGATATTTTTCAAATAGGATGATATGAGGGGACACATGTTGGAGGTGTAACTACTCACATTGGATCAAAAAATCTTCGACAACATCCAATAGTTCTTTACAAAATTCAAGGATTTACTGGCGCAACTCAAAGCTTGCGGGGTTGATAAATCAAAGGAGGGGAAATAAATGGTTCTCACCATTCTCTCCAATATTGGTTCTGAATTATCCGTATTCATATCCACATTCAATTCTGTCAGATTCTCCTCTGGAGCCACCTGGAAGATGCCTTCTCTTGAGGAATTTATTGAATCCCTGACACAAGAGAAAACCAAGATCATCAACATGGTCACAATCAAAGGCCCAAGGGTGCATGCACTCACTATGCAAGATGGAACCCAAAAATATCATAAATCTAAATATAAAGACAAACAAAAATCTCATGCACATCCGAAGAAGGAGGGGTACACAAAACCCTTCATCGATGCCTCCGGATCCAAAGGGGAAAAGGGAAGAAAAGGGGAGAAATGCACGTATTGTCACAAAGGATTCCATCCAGAATCTGCATGCATGAAAAAAAATAGATCTAATGATTCAAATACTTCAATGAAACAACCTTGGAGATTGCATCCCCAAGGGTGCCAAGAAGAAGAATCCAAAAGATCATAATTCCAAGAAAGGCAATTATATCCATGCCTTGATTGCCATCAACTCCTCTCCTGATGCTTGGATCATAGATTCAAGAGCATCACATCACATGGATACCTCAAAAGAAGTATATTATTCATTGGAGGCATGCAAAGGTCCTCTTATTTTGATGGGGGACAACTCTTTTGTCAAAGTCACCGACAAAGGAAGGATTGAACTCACCAACGAAAGCTTTGAGAATGTGCTACACATTCCCAAAATTTCTGCCAACCTTCTCTCTATGTATCAGATGACGAATTTTGGCACTGGAAAGAAATTCATATTCACACAAAATTATGTGGAAATATATGACATGAAAACCAACTCCAGGGTTTCTACCAGTGAGGTAAATCATCATTCTAGATTGCATAAATTTTCTGAATTCATTGAACCTGATTCTGCTTTACTACTTACTCATGCTGATGAAAGTAGTAGGATATGGCACAAAATGTTTAGACATTTGAATTTCATATAAATGCAACAAATTAGCAAGAAAATATTGTTTGATGGTCTACCAAACATCCATTTCTCCAAGGGAGTATGTGAGGGATGTGTTCTCGGAAAACACCCTCAAGAGAAATTCGACAAGGGAAAGTCTCAGAGAGCTTCCACGCCTTTAGTTCTGATTCACAGTGACCTTATGGGTCCTTTTCTACACCCATCGATCAGAAAAGCGAGGTTTGTTCTCATTTTTGTTGATGATTTCTCACGTTTTACATGGATCTACTTTCTCAGGAAAAAATCTGAGGTCTTTCAACACCTCAAAGATTTCAAAGCCCTGGTTGAGACACAGTCTGAAAAGAAGATAAAATTCCCTTGAACTGATAACGGGGGAGAGTATGTAAATCATGATATCCATAATCTTTTCCATGATAAAGAGATTCAGTTGCAACACACAGTCCCCTATACTCTGCAGCAAAATGGAGTTGTTGAGCGGAAAAACAGATCTCTAAAGGAGATGGCATCTTGCATGCTGCATGCAAATTCACTACCACAGAGACTATGGGATGAAGCACTTAATTGTGCATCATACATCCAAAAAATATCTCCCCATAGATCTGTCAAGGATAAGACCCCCTATGAGGCTTGAAGCGGCCTCAAACCGTAAGTGACCCACTTTCGCATTTTTGGTTCACGTGCATGGGCTCAGATTACCTCTGAAAAGAGGAAGGCATTTGATCCATAGAGAAAGGAGTGATTTTTTGTTGGATACCTCGACGGTCTGAAGGGATATAGGCTTATTGATATTTCCTCAGACCGACTCATCATTGAGTTTAGTGTCCAATTCGAGGAAAGTGTATCGCATGTACCTCAGCAGTCACATGCAGACACCTTCATTCTTCCACCTATCCGAGATGATGAGAATTCACATGTCAACTCTTCTTCAAATGAGAGTTTTGATTTAGAGGAATCAGATGATTCAGATTCAGAGTCATTACAGTCCAATGCAGAGTTAGAGCATCCAAATGCAATTGCAGATCCAAAGTAAAGGCCCAAGTGGGCATAGGATATTGTTCAGGATGTAGGGGATCTCATTGGTGATCCATACGATACTAGGAGGACTCGATTTGATTTCTAGGAGCCTCCTATTTCACTCACTTCCACTGAACCATTTCCCTCCAGGAATATTTTCTTGCTTCATTTTTCAGATCCACAGTCTTATGGAGAGGTTGTTGGAAATCCCTTTTGGGAATCCGCCATGCAGGAGGAATACAACTCCCTCCTCGAGAACCATACTTGGGATCTGTTTCCCCTTCCTTCTAGGAGGAAACTTGTCAAATGTAGATCGGTCTACAGGACCAAGAGCATAGCAGATGGACGGATTAGCAGATACAAAGCCAGGCTTGTTGCCAAAGGCTTTCAGAGGTGCATTTCATTGACTATGATGAGACCTTCTCTCTAGTAGCAAATATGGATTCCATACGATTGGCACTTTCCATTTTGGNGTCCATCAAATAGACGTGAAGAATGAATTTCTTCATGGTGATCTCTCTGAGGAGATGTATATGGAGCATCCCTAGGGATTTATGCAGGACTCATCTTTGGTCTATTGACTAAAGAAGTCCCTTTATGGCCTGAAGCAGGCTTTGAGGGCATGGTATGCCAAGATGGACTCTTACCTGTTGTCACAGAACTTTGTATGTTGTAAATTAGACCTGAATGTCTATATTCTTAGGATGATTGGTTCACTTCTACTCTTAGTTATGTATGTTGATGATTTGGTTATCACCTGTTGCTCGACTTCAACAACTGTTGTAGTCAAGAGGATTCTACATGACAGGTTTTTGATGACGGACATGGGTCCACTACATTTCTTCCTTGGAATCAAGATTAGTTAGGATGCATCATGCATCAAACTGTCTCATTCCAGGTATGCACAAGATCTCCTTGAG
>SNQJ01S0062156.1:62262-84622 GCA_010110895.2 Picea sitchensis
ACAACTAGCGAGGAGCTTGTTGTATCTCAAACACTCTAGACCAGACCTCTCCTATGCAATTGGTGCATTTTATAGGTTGATGTAGGAGTTGCATGAGCTACATTGGAAGGATGCAAAGTGTATCTTTCAATATGTACAGGGCACCATCACCTTTGGGATTCATTATGCAATAGGCTCTAGATTATATCTCATCAAGTTTATCGATTCTAACTGGGATGGAGATAACATTGATCGCAAGTCCACATCCGATTACTCACTCAGTCTTGGTTCTAGGCCTATATGTTGGTCGATCAAGAAGAAAGTTTCCATTGCTCTATCTTCATCTGAGGCAGAGTACAAAGGAGTAGTTAACATAACCATTTATTCTATGTGGCTACATCATTTTCTCACTGAGTTGGGCATTCAGTTTCATCGACCAATCATCATCTGGTGTGACAACCAAAGCACTCTAAAGTTATCTAGAGATCCATTTCAAAGGCAGCGTATGAAGAACATCGATATCCACATGCACTACATATGGTACTTTGTACATGAGGGGATCATCGACTTACAGTTTTGTCCTTCAGCAGAATATACGACAGACATCTTCACCAAGACCTTCACTGAGCAAAAGTTCCATTCTCTTCGAAGTCATCTTGGAGTGAAGGAAACAATTTCCTAGCAACTGTAGTTCTTCTTTTTACATACATTTTACCTTGAGGGGGGGTTTTTCCCATGAGTTTTCCCCTCTTTCCTCACTTTATTTCATTGTATCTTTTTTATTTGGGTACCTATCATGGCCTCGTTGTCAAGACCCATTCTTTATTTTCACCATAGTAATGTTCAGGGGGGGTGTTTGAGTTACTTCACACACACCTAGGATTTATTTTTCCTAAGTTTATTCCTTGTTTATTATTCATTATTAGTCATTATCCAGTCTCCTATATTTTAGGGGAGAATATTCCACCTCGAGAATATTCTCTTCAGTTGACACTTTAGGTTGACTAGTTGAGTTGAGTCTAGATGTTGCATTGGTTCTATCACAATGCTAATGCACACTTTTCTTGGTATCATCACTAGACTGGTGCATCACCCTTGATTCCATGTTCTACTCCTCATTACTCTATGTTCATTCATTTAACTGAAGACTAGTTGACTAGTTAACTCAGCTAGGTGGCAGTTCACTCCCGTAACTACTTGAGAGACTAGACTAGGTGGTAGTTCACTCCCGTAACTATTGGTGTGTGTCTAAATCACTCTAGACCACCACTTTGGGGCATTGGTTCTCCTCCAATGCACATTTGTTGAGTTATACATAGTATATCATGTGTAAATTATTCATTATTCATTATGGTTAATGAGAATTCTTTTATTCTTTCTCTCCTTCTTCTTGTTTCTCAATTTCTCTCTGCAAACGTGTGTGGTATTTTCTAGCTATATCTATTATGTGTAGGTTCAACACATTTATGGTAAGCATAAGAAATCTTGTTTAGTTTACTTATCCATGGGGGCTAAGAGGAAAATCAATGAGTTGGTTAAAGTATGTATGATAGACATGAATGGACTTGGAACAAAGGTAGATGTAAACATCATACCATTGGGTTCATATGAATATCTAATTGGCATAGATTGGCTAGAAACAAATCATACAATACTAGACTTTTACAATAAGACAATCAAATGTCTTGATGAGGAAGGGAAACAAGGTAATATTCAAGGCATTCCAAGAGCTATAGTTGTTGGAGAGATTTCAGCTATGAAACTAAAAAAGAGTTTCATGAAGGAATGTCAGATTTTTGCAGCTTATATGGAAGATACAACCAAAGATAAAGTGACAAGCATTGAGGACCATCCGGTCTTAAGGTATTTTGAATATATTTTTATAGAAATCCCAGGATTTCCACCAAAAGAGACATTGATTTCTCTATTTATTTGATGCCAATAGTTGCTCTAGTGTCCAAGACACCTTACAGAATGGGCATGCCATAATTGAAAGAGTTGCAGATGCAACTTGAAGAGTTTCTAAAAAATGTGTATATACGCCCAAGTGTTTCACCTTGGGAGCCCCAAATCTTTTTGTGAAGAAGAAATATGGAACGTTAAGGTTGTGCATTGATTTCAAACAACTGAATAAGGTCACCATAAATAACAAGTATCATTTTCCAAGAATTGATGACTTATATGATATATGATAAGTTGAAATGTGCAAGAACATTTTTGAAGGTTGATTTGAGATCAGGTTATCATCAAGTAAGGATAAAAGAAGAAGACATCAACAAGACAACATTCAAGACAATATAACAACATTATGGATTCATGATAGTGCCATTTTGACTATCAAATGCCCCAACAATCTTTATCTGTTTGATGAATGGAGTGTTCATGGAGTACCTTGAAAAGTTTTTAATTATGTTCCTAGATGATATACTTGTCTACTCTAAGTCAGAAGAGGAACATGAAAAATGTTTAAGAATGGTGTTGCAAGTTTCAAGAGAGAATAAGTTGTATGCTAATCTAAGTAAGTGCATCTTTTATCAAAAGATGATTCACTACTTGGGGCATATAATTTCAGCAGATGGGATAGCAGTGGATCCTAAGAAGATAGAGGCCATTAGAGGATGACTAGCACCAAATAATGTGACATAGTTTAGATCATTCATGGGCTTTGTCGATTATTACCAAAGATTCATAAAAGGTTTTTCAAGGATTGCAATTCCAATCACTTATTTGCAAAAGAAGGGAGTGAAGTTTAAATGGACACCCGAGTGTGAAGAGAGATTTCAGCAGTTGAAGGAAATATTGACAAGTGCACCAGTCTTGAAGATTTCATATCCAGATGAATATTTTGTTGTGTGCACCGACGCGTGCAAGGAAGGGCTCGATGGAGTCCTCAGTAAAAAAGATCATGTGGTATAATATGAATCCAGGAAACTAAAAGAGCATGAAATAAATTATGCTACCCATGATATAGTTTTAGTAGCAATTGTACATGCATTAAAAATGTGGAGGAATTACCTTATGGGGAAGAGATTCAAGATAAGGATAGACCATTGTGGTTTGAAGCATTTGTTTGGACAACCAACACTAAATGTCAGACAAACTAGATGGCTAGAATNTTTAGTAGCAATTGTACATGCATTAAAAATGTGGAGGAATTACCTTATGGGGAAGAGATTCAAGATAAGGATAGACCATTGTGGTTTGAAGCATTTGTTTGGACAACCAACACTAAATGTCAGACAAACTAGATGGCTAGAATTTCTGAGTGAATATGACTTTGAAATTAAGCATATAAAGGGAAAGGAAAATCAAGCGGTTGATGCACTTAGTAGGAGAGCTCATGAACTGCATATTGCAGCCATAATCATGTATAGAACATATCTGAAATGAAAAATTGTTGCAGTGGAAAATTCAGGTCAAAGTTATTTAAAAATAAAAGAAACATTACAACAAGGTAATTTTTAGCAGAAATTTAATTTTTATGAGCTTAAAGAAGATGAAATTCTTATGTATAAAGGAAAGGTGTGTGTGTTGAATTCTAGTGAGATAAAAAATCTAGTTTTGAAGGAAATGGACAATGTGCCATATGTCGGGCACCCAAGATATCATAAAATAATTGCATCTGTAAGAAACACATATTTTTTTCTAGGAATGAAGAAAGAAGTGTCTAATTACATGGCCATATGTCCAGAGTGTCAAAAAGTGAAGACTGAACATAGGCACCCAATAGGTTTTCTATTGCCATTTCCCATTCCATAATGGAAATGGGAATTTGTCACTGTTGATTTTATTACAAAGCTACCTAGAACAATGAATAAACATGATTCCATCATGGTGGTGGTGGATAAATTGACTAAGGAAACACATTTTATTCCAATAAAGACTACACACAAGGCAACAAATATTGCGGAAATATGTATGAAAGAAGTTCATAGGCTACATGGAGTGCCTAAGAAAATAGTTTCAGATAGAGATCCAAAGTTTACATCTAATTTTTGGAAAGTTTTGTTTAAAGGATTTGGGACAAATCTAAATCTTAGTACATTATATTCCCAAATTCAGATGGGAAGACAGAGAGAATCAACATGATAATTGAGGACATGCTTATAATGTATATTATGGATCACCCATTAAAGTGGGAATATTTAATTCATTTATTTGAGTTTTCTTACAACAATGTGTATCAAGCCTAATTGAAAATGAGTTAATTTGAAGCATTGTATGGAAGAAAATGTAACACACCAATAAATTCGAATAATCCAACAGATAGAGCAGTTGTTGGGGAAGAATTGTTAAAGGAAATGGATGAGCATATGATAAGGATAAAAAAAAATTTAGAGGCTACCCAAGATATGCGAAAACGTTATGTAGACAATAATAGAGTATTTAGATATTTTAAAGTGGGTGAAAATATGTTTTTAAAAGTGAAGGAAAAGAGAAGTTCTCTAATATTAGGAAGTTTCCCAAATTTGGAAGCAAGATATTGTGGAGATTATTAAATATTAGAAAAGATAGGGTTAGTTGCATACATGATAGCATTTCCTACATCTATGAGAGTTCATATGTATTTCATGTATCATTATTGAAGAAATATTTTCCTTACCCTAACCACATAATTGATTAGAATGTGATCTAGGTGGATCACGAAGGGGATTTCCGGGTGGAACTAGTACACATCCTATACTGGAAAGTCAAGTGCTCAGGAACAAAGCAATAGGGATGGTAAATTTTCAATGTACCTATTATGGTCTTGAATATGCTACATGGGAGCATGAAGAAAACATGTGGGAAGAGTACCCACAAAATTTTGACAATTTTGAAGAAGACATAATGCGAGACTCTGTTTTGAGCAACTAGAGTTTCAGAACCACATCTCAGAGTCCTATCCATCTACATTGGGGAACTTAATAAATGAATGGCTCATTCCTTGGTTTATCCTTGATAAACATATGGCAAATACCTTGGTTTAACCATGATAATCGAATGGTACATTCCTTGGATCAGCAAGTTGAAAGGAACATGAGATTTTGGTTGGAACTGTAGTTGGAGTTGTAAAATTGCAAAATTTTATTTTCTAATATTGTGATGTAAATTTGCATATATTTATATAAAGATAGTGTGAAACAAGGATGAGGCACAATTTTATGGGAGAGGTAATGTAAAATCCCCAATATAATCCCCAATTTAATTAATGCTTATGCAAATATAATGTGCGGCTACGACCAAAGCGATGTAATATGTGAATTATATTTCATTTTTTTATTAATAAAATGTTATTTCAGTTTCTAAGGGGACTTGGAAAAGAGATGAGGGATGAATTAATACACAAGAGAGGGGAGTTTCTTGGATAATAGCCAAGAGGGGTCCAAGGAAAAATACACATGTAAATTAATTCAACCCTTTTTCCTAAATTTGTTATTTGCATATGAACCTTCCAATTTCAAATTGAGTGTTCCCAAAGTTAATCATTGAATGCATGTAAGAGGGTGGGTGTGAGTGGTCACATCCCAAAGTTATTTTACACATGGGGGATGAGTAAAATCAACATGGGTAAGTGTGTGATTCAAGAAAGCAATCCAAAGGAAAGAAATTTGTATGGATTGGGACAATAATTTTAGGAAGTCACGTTTTTTTGCATGAGAAGCAAGTAGAGAGAAAGAAAGAGAGCTTGAAGTTGGTGCAGCCATGGAGGGAGAATTTTAGATCATCCTAGAGAATATTTGGAGTTGGAAACTAAAGAACCAGTTTTTCAGGCGTGAAGAGTGAACTCCTCGGCGAGTTCCATTGTAACAACAATTTTTTTCTGTTGGTTTGCTGGTAGTTTTCCTAGTAGCAAGTTACCTAAGTTCCCATATGAGAGATTCCTAGATACCTGCGCCAGAGAGACCTTGATAAATGAATGGGATTCTTCATGGATTGCTATCAATGAAGGGGTACATTCCTTGGTTGGGAAGGTAAAGAGGAAGGGAACCGATAGACAATCGAGATAGTTGTAGGAAGATATCAGTGGGTTGTGAGTTTTATGAGCTGTGAGTGGGAAGTGAGAGACCACCCTTGTTATAGAAAGATTTGCCTCACCCTATGCAATATTGAACAAAGGGCGTTTTTCCATTTCCCTATGTAGACTTGAAGTCCCTTTTTGCAAATCCCAGAGATAAAAACATAATTTTTCCAGATATACATGCCCTGCCTATATTACAACATGAATATATGTAGGTTGCACCACTATAGCCCACATACATCGGGAAATGTGCCCAAAATTAAAAAATGGTGTCGGGTTTCCATGTCACATCATGATATAAATGATCCTTGGTCTTCCATATATTGGAAACGTTCCGACTCGGCCCTACAGTTCCACTTGAAGGCTATAAATGGTCCAAATCCGAGCTATGGAAAAGAGGATAAGTAATTCAACTTTGAAAGAAAAGTTACTCTGGAGAAATTGTTCACTTCACATTGAGTCTGCATCCCTTTGTCCTTTAAGTCTGAACACATTGTTCAACCCTCAATATCTTCCCTTATTGATTGAAAAATTCATTGTCTCTCTTATATGAGCTTGGATTTGGTGGAGGATTGAAGTGGTGGAGGCCCAGCTGGAAGGAACTTAGTTTCTCGGTTCCGAACCGTGTTGACATGAAAGTTTGTAACTCATTCACTTCTGTTGATTATATCATAATAGAAATACTCTTTTCTCATCCAATTAATATCTCACAAATATTTTAATTATTAGTCCATGGGTGTATTTGTTATGAATGTTGATGGATTATGATATTAAATGTGCTAACATTATATATTGTCACCATATTCTTCCATTGCTTGGTTGTCGAGGACTAGTTGTCGGTATATTGCTTTGGGTCAAGTTCTCAACGTTGGAATTCATCGAAAGTCTAGACGCTCTAGGCCTTTTATGTTGTATTGCTATCATATGTGTCTATATAGCATACTTGATTTTAGATTTGATTTCTGCAGTCATTTTTGTCTGTTGTGGTTGCCCCTAGCCATAGAGAGATTTTCCTCATAACAGAATTGGCACCCATATTGGGGATAGAATATTCTTTTTAGGGTTTGGAGTGTTTTTCTCCTTATATTTCTCTCATTCATATTGAGTTTCTTGTCGTATGATTGCTTGACAGCCTCTTTGCACTCTGAGTCTAAGTCTTTCATCCTTCTCCTTAGCCTAGTTGTGTTTTGACACATATACACGATTTTTTTCTTGACAGACGCATACATACATGTTATCTACTTATGCAAGTTGTGTACATACATGCTTTTCCCTTAAGCAGTCGCGTACATCAACCTTTGTTGTTTGATTGTTGGGTTTGGTGGTTTCTAGGTAGGTTTTGATGATTGTTGAGTCTTCTTGGGTCTCTGTGGTGACTGTTAAGTGTCTATGGAATGACAGGAAACCTGTCTTTGGTTGAATTTTTGAGCGGTGTGTTTCTCATCATCTTTTCATTTTGATTGTCCTTGCAATTTCGACTGGTTTTTTTTCTCCTTGATATCCTACTTGGGTTGTCTCTGTCTATACACAGTACAATCTTTATATCACGATGTTGTTCAGTCCTTGAATTTTCATTTTTCTTATATTGACAATACAAAAATATTAGGCATTTCACATTGATTGGCATTTTGATCTCTTGAGTCTTTTGTCATTTATCTTAGTGCATCTAAAGAAAGATTGCATCTTTATTTAGAATTGCATAATTGAATTGAAAATTGCATTTTTGAGAAGCATATCATTTATTGGAAATTGAAGTTAGGACTTTGCATTGTATTTATATTCATTTATTTTACTTGTTGAGTCATACCATCACTAGTTTCATGACCACACCTTTTGAGTAGGAAAGGCCATTACAATTAACGCCATAATTTAAAATTGATTAGTTACGATTTTAGTTTCTAGGGTGCACCAACTAGATTAGGATTTAGTGCCTTGGAATAGGATTTTGTGAGTAAAATTCTAGAACACTTTTAAATCAACATGTGTGTCTCACAAAGGGAGTGGAGAAATCCATTGTATAATCGTTAATATCAGGAGGCTTCGCTTACACCGGATTTAAACACGAAGTCATGTGAGGTTGGTTGAAGGGATATTACCTCGATACCTTCTTAGTGTCAGATATAATTATGGGGATATTTCTAGTTCCCTTACATCCATGAGAGGTAGTGATTTCAAGGTTTCGGGATTTGCTACCCTTCCCATATGATGGACATGACTTACAACTGTTCGGTTGTCCATCGATTATACCATAGTTTCTTAGTTTATTGACTTAGGTACCACATAGGTTACTTGCAGGGGTTATTCTGTAGGTACCCTGGGTCATATAAGGGTCGAACAACAAACAACCTTTATGGAGGATTACCTCTCTGGGGGATCTGACCGACTAGTTGTTATGCCCATGAGGGCCCTTATAATTGATTTTGTTTCCTCCAATATTTAATAGTGGAATCTCAGGCCCCTCTTGGGCGAGGCATACCTACTTTAGAGAGGGAGGTCCCTTTCAGCCACTTTATCCAGTTTGTGTGCATATTTTTCGTTTGATTATTTTTGGTGTTCTCTTTGATTACTATTTGGCCTAAGGATTTGTTTTTTATATCTTGAATCTTGAGTCATTATGGAGCCAAACAAGCTTCCCCGCAGGTCTCACCACTTGTTATAGTTACCACCACATTTTGAGTCTTTGCCTTCTAAAATGCATAGAATTATTAAACGTGGTACACACACCTCCACTTATTAGACATGTGATTATACAAGGATGAGTACTGGACCGAGTCATCAAGATACTAGGAGCCCTTCAACTACCATACCTAATATAGTTAATGGTACCCCTTTGACACCTACAACCACAATGATTGTAGTTCCGAAGGAACCTATTATCATCTCTTCCCATCCTATAGTGAATACTCAACCTAGAGCCATGACCCCTTTGGGTCGCTTGGTCATTCACTGGGATATAATGTTCAGTCTATCCCTATGCCCTCTAGTCCCTTTTCCTATGGTATGCTGAATTTTACTTCACAGTTTTAAAACTCCATCCCAGCCACTGGACCTAATGCTAGCATTGGACTTGGGGGAAAACTCCTACTTATACTCCATTCTCGTTTGGTGGAACTCATGTCCCTCAAACGACTCCTACCATGGGAGGCATTCCTTCTCTTAACCCCAGGTTTAATCCTTTTACTTTTGGATGGAGTAACCAACCTGGCAGACAAGATATTTCTTATAGTCTGTCCTTTACACACACCTCCTTTGTACCAATTCTGAACAACATGTTTGTCATGAAAAATCCACCTTTATCCTCTGAATTCACACCCAGAGGAGGTCAGTTTCACACCTTGGGCAACCCCCAACCCGGAGCCACTTCGGCTAGGGGCAGTTTTTATAACCCTCATCAGAACATTCCTACTAGAATGACTCCAAACCAACCCCTTATGAATCATCCCGGAGGAGGGTCTTGCAATCCAGGATAGGGCCATGGTGCTTAAGAGAACCTTGGATGGGCTGCAATTCCCCAACCACAATCTTTCCAGGGAGCTTGGGGCCAGATGTCACAACCCTGTCTCCATTTTATGTCCCAGCTCAATCTTCCATACTTTTATAAGTTGATGAACAACCATGTGTGTCATGATACCACATGACCCCTCATTTCCACCAATCTTCCCTTAGATATTCCAAAATTCGAAGGCAAAAATGGCAAGGATCCCGGTGATCAGGTTACGACGTTTCGCCTATGGTGCTCTTCGAATTCCCTTAACGATGATTCCATTTTGTTAAGATTGTTTCAACGCACCCTGATGGGGGTTTCCGTGAAATGGTATATCGAGTTACCTAGGGGGGCATACGAGACCTTTATTCATATGGTTTTAGTCTTCCTTAACCACTTCTAATTTCTGGTTCATTACGATGTTGGCCTAGAACGTCTGTCGACCTTATGCTAGGACAAGGCCACTCATATATCAGATCACATCCAAGAGTGGCATAGATGGAAGTGGTTGATAAAGACCTGCATACCCCTAGAAATTATGTTATAATTGTTCCTTAAGTCTCTATGACCTCCTATTTGGAAGGATGTTGCCACATCTGGGGTTACATATAAGGAAGAAGAAATTTTCAAAGCCCAACAATTAGATCTTATATATGATCAGTCTAGGATGTTATACGAGATTATTCTTGACGCACCAAAGTAAAAATATGACCCTAGAAAAAATCTCGAGCCTCATGCTGATGGCATTGTAGGGTCTGCCAATGTGAAATCCGCAGACTCGGTGACAAGACATTTGAAAGAGTTATCTCTAAACTAGTCTGCAAGAGGGCCAAATTCATCTGTGTCTTCCAATCCCACTCATTCGATGGATGTACATTCCATGCAGTCATCGACCTACCCAAATGGTAACCAGAAACTAGGAGGGAATAAGAAGAAGGGACATAATACTAATTGTAAGGGTGGGAAGAATAATAAACCCAAGGACAATGGTAATAATGAGAAGATGAATAGTAATGTTGGTGAGGGCACAAAATAAAGGCGTAAGGTGAAATTTCCATGTANCGATCACCTTACTCATTTATGACCCAAAATTGCGGAAGATGTGGGGCTCTTATCTCTACCGCCCACCATGTTGACAAATCCTTTTCCACATAACCATCACATGGCCATGAGTTCGTCAAATGTTGGAAATGTGGCGAGTGGGAGTCAAAACAAATTGGCACAAGATGGTGACTATTTATGTATCAATATGGTCAAATATGAGGTGAATATAGCTACCCAATCTCACAATTATAGTTCTCCACGGACTGTACTTGGTATAGCATCCCCTCCTCCTCTGGAGACACCCTTGCAAATCGAAAAACTAGAGCCACCGCATCGTATTCTGAAAAGAGTACTCAAGCACTCTACCCATAATCATAATGCTAGAGACGCCCATAATTACTCTATTGTTGATGACCAGGGTCAAACCCTTTATGCGATGTCAGCTCTGGAGGTCCTCGAGACGTGTCCTTCACAGAGGAATTCCTTGATATTTGCATTAGGATCTCTAGATCCTAGTGGCTCGAAAGTTATCAAGTTTGACATCACATATGTGAAGCCTTGCTTTCCTTACCATGTGGAATTCCAAATCCATGTGGGTTACTCGAAGTATACCATCAAGCGTATTGTTGTTGATGAAAGTGTTGCAACATGTGTGATGTCCCTGGTCTGTTGGAAAGCCCTCGGCTTTTTGACTCTCTCTTAGTCTCCAACCATGTTGACTGATTTTGACAGTCGTTCATTCCTCCCTCACGGTATTCTTCCTTCCTTTCTAGTCCAGTTAGGTGGGAAGAAGGTAGAGGTGGATGTCGAGGTGGTTGATGCACCCCTTGATTATAACTTGTTACTAGGATGCAATTGGAATTACACTATGACTGTCACTATATCGTCTGTCTTCCGTACTCCTTATTTTCCTCATGATGGGAAGATCTTGATGATTGACCAATAGTCCTTTGTGTATGATATCACCAGTGTATATATTGGACTATCGATCCACGTGGTCAACAATTCTCAGTCGGCAACTGAGAATATCGACGTGAAAATGTATTAATCCCTTATGATTACCTTCAGCTTCATGGCATCGATTCACCATATTTACACCATGTCCAGTAGGCTCGTTTTGTCAGATAAGTCCATTCCTTTCCACACTTTATATTTTAATGATCCTTGAACCCTACCTTCCTTGAATGCGTCTTGTGAAGGTCATTCACATGCTGGAATGGCCATGACACTATAGGAAACAGAGATAGCATATCAAGTTGTTCTTGACTCTTATGTTGATCCTGATCCTATTACCTCATAGACAAATGAGGAGGATCATGTACTTGAGCCCGTGTGGGCCACTTTGCCATCTTGTTCACATGAATTCCTCGATGATACTTTTCCCTTAGATGAAGCTATCCTCGAGGCCATGAATGGTTTTGAAAAACCTTGGGATGATATGCATCATTGCTCTTATTTTCTCCCAGATCTTGCCAGAATTGAACAATATGACTTTAGATATACTCTGAGCAAGATAGTCGGTCATGCCATAGTTCCGCTTAATACACATGAAATTTATTCTAAGGGAAATATGGTGATTATCTCCCCTACTATCATGATCTATATCTCTCATACCACTGGAAAGATTGAAAATGTACACATTGGTGTAGATTATTCGCTAGAAGAAATCCTGATCTACACTGAAATATTCAAGGAATTCCGAGATGTATTCACTTGGTCATATGAAGAGATGTCAGGAATCAACCCTCGAATTGTTGAACATGAGATTAAAACTTACCCAGATGCTAATCCTATTGAAAAAATTCTTAGAGTTGTCAATCCTCGGAAGGCCCCTGCTATTAAGGAAGAGGTAGAGAAATTTCTTAATGTCGGCTTCATCTACCTGGTTCCCTTGACTGAACGGGTATCCAATCCTATTCCTATGAATAAGAAGAAAGGAACCATCCATGTATGAATGGTTTTTCATGACCTGAACAAAGAATGTCCTAATGAAAACTTCCCGACACCATTCATCAATCAGATCCTCCACGAGTGTGCTAGAAGAAAAGTTTTTTCTTTAATGGAAGGATTTTCAGGATATAACCAAATTCATATTAAACTCGAGGATCAACATAAAATGAAATTTATTTTTCCTTGGGGTACTTTCTCATATCGAAAGATAAATTTCGGCCTTAAAATGCCGGAGCAACCTTCCAATGTGCTATGACCTTCACATTCCACGATATTAAGCATATAGTCGAAGATTATCTTGATGATCTTGCTGGTCACTCTCATAAGAGAGTGGATCACCCTAAGAACCTTCGGCTTGTTTTTGAAATATGTGGACATTATTGCATCCGATTGAACCCTCATAAATGCATCTTTTGTGTTAGGTCAGGACTTCTTCTAGGGTTTTTAGTCCTTGAGACTGGGATCATGGTAGATCCGTCAAAGGTTGAGGCAATACTTCGATTGCCTCCCCCACGCACTATTCGACAACTTCATAGTTTACAGGGGAAAGCTAACTTTTTACGTTGGTTTATAGTGAACTATGCCAATATTACTAAGGGTTTCATGCATTTCTTGAATAAGGACACCCATTTTATCTAGGATGAGTGAGCCTAGGAATCCTTCAATGATTTGAAGAAAGCCTTAGTATCGACGCCTCTACTGAAGTCTGTTGACTAGAGTAGAGATCACTTTATTTATGTCGCAGTGTTCAAAGAGACAATTGGTATGGTATTGGTTCAGGAGGATGATGAGCTCCACAAGCATGTCATTTACTATCTTATTCGAAACTTAGTTGGTCCTGAGCTCAAATATTCTCACGTTGAAAAGATAGCTTTGGATGCCATTCACAGAGTGCAACGATTATTCCATTATATATTGCTTTTCAAAACTATTGTTGTTTTTTATGTCAATCCATTTCAATATGTCCTTACTAGGTGTATCATAGGGGGAAAATACAATAAATGGATTATCATTTTACAATAATTCGATCTCAATTTCACTTCTGTGAAATCCAAGAAATCACTAGTCTTTGCAAAGTTAATATCTGACTTCCCACGATTGGATGAGGATGTTATTCATGTTGATTCATTTGAGGATGAGCACATTTTCCTTGTCTCATCGTCCGACCCATGGTATGGAGATATTGTTCTCTATCTTCAAACTTTGAAGTTCCCTACATCTCTCGCAATATGAACGACGACGCATATGATACCAAGCTAAGAGTTACCTTATTGTTGACGAAACTTTGTATCGTCAAGGAGTAGACAATATCTTGCATCATTTTTTAACTCACGAAGAAGCCGAGTCATTTCTAAATGATTTCCACAGTGGGGATTGTGGTGGTCATCTATCCGGGCTTGCGACAACCCATAAAATTTTGTGAGCCAGTTATTTTTGGTCTTCTATCTTTAAATATTGCGTTGAAGCAGTTAAGAAGTGTCACCCCTGCTAGGTGTTCACTATGAAAATGCACTCGCATCCAACCCCTCTCCATCCAGTCATTATCGTCGATCCCTTCACCAAGTGGGGGGTGGACTTTATGGATTGCAGCCCAACTTCGACTGGGGAGAATCAACACATTATCATGGTCATAGAATACTTTACTAAGTTGTCTGAGGCCATGCCTACAGTTAAATCCAATGAGAATACTATCGCCTTGTTCGTATTCAATCAAATTATCCCCTGGTTCAGAATCCCAAGTGAGATTGTCACTGATCATGGCAGTCACTTTCAGAATGAAATCATGGAAGAGCTAGCATCCAAGCTGGGGTTTAAGAATGGTCATTCTTCCCCTTACTACCCCGAGGAAAATACACATGTAGAGGCCGTAAACAAGTCTCTTAAGACCATTTTGTAGAAAATTGTCATCCAGAGCAAATCTGACTGGGATATCACGCTATATCCCGTGCTTTGGGCATACCGAACCTTGGTTAATACTACCAATGGTTTTTCTCCTTTCCAATTAGTACACTTTGTGGAGATGATCTTACCTATTGAATGCGAAATACCTTCTCTTACATTGGAATTTGTGCTCCTACCTGACACTTCCGATCTTGAACAATGCCTCGTGCACCTACAAAGCCTTGATGAGTAGCATTGAGACGCCTCTAAATATATCGAGGAAAATAAAAGATGTGTCAAAGTCCAATACTATAAGTCTGTCTATCCTCGATTGTACATTGAGGGTCTATTGGTCCTTTTATATGATCAAGCCAAAGAACCATTGGGGGAAGGCAAGTTCAAACTCATGTAGCACGGTCCCTATATCATGCGACGTGTCTTAGAAAAGGGAGGCTATGAATTAGAATATTATGAAGGGAACATGTTGGCTAAGACCAGGAATGGGATCTACTTGAAAATATATTACACTTGATCCCCATGATTGGGCATAACTCTTTGTATACTAATGTAATTTAGCATATATATCTTTTCCCATTATTTTTGTCTTCATCTTGATTATTGAGTTTTCCCTTGGTTGGCACATGTCAACGGAGTCTTCGATCTACATAGGATTTGTAGACGGAGCTAGTTTTTATACACAGAACTTGTCTTCCTCAGCTTGGGTTATTTACTCACTCGAGGGTCTACTGGTGTCTTTAGGTGGCGTATGCATAGGGCCATCCACGAATAATGTGGCCGAATATAGCATTGTTATAGAACTTTTGTGCGATTCCATTTTGCATGGTATTCGTTCTTAGGAGGTTCTCCTAGATTCCTAGTGAGTAGTATGTCAATTGAATGGTAGTTATCATGTGCGTTACCCTATGTTACTCCGATGATTCCTATGAGTATGCCTTTTAGAATGATAATTTCATTTTATTACTTATCATCACATACATAGGAGTTCCAATTATGTATCTCATGCATATGCTAATTTCATTTTATATTGGCATTTGTCACATAACTAAAGATAAGAAAACATTCTCATCAATGTACACATTGTAACATAAGTAAAATCGAAGAACCATGTTTTTATATATATTTTTAAAAATATTATGTTTATGGTACAAAATTGGGGCTAACACCCTCAATACACATATACAACCGATAATACAAAATCCATGACATCTACACCTGTGGCGTCGAATGTGTGTCATGNGGGCACACCCACCACCTGCCGCTGCATAGCCTCTGACAGATACTCAACCCAAACCATCAGAATCCTTTGTGTCAAACGAGACAGGTTTCCCTGCACGTTTTGAACGACTCTCTTTGCTTCTCCTCCCGCCGCCTCATCTCCTCGATGCCTCCGACGATGTTGTGGAATCCTGTCCGACCATCGTGGACCTACTTTTGCATCACATACATGTCTAATTAATACTTAAACATCATCCAAACATATTTTTTTTTCCTATACAAAAATACAAAAAAATGAAATATTTAAAAAAATTTGACATACCTATGTCCCTGTAGGTGGTCCTTGGTGGTAATGGCATGTCAGGGTCCCCTCTAACGTCAATCCTTGCATAGGGGTAGTCATCCAGAGAAATGACATGTCGTCTCCACCAGTAAAAGAAATCATCATTGTAGGGTGTGGGCACCGTACCTCCCCCCTATCGTCTCATCACCTCAGTCCACCGTGCCATGGATAGATCACGAGGTCCTCATGGACTAATGTCCAATATAGGTCCCAAACCTATAACCCACTCGAAGAAATTGCTACAGAAGATGGAAGCCAACTCAAAGTTCCTTTTACCACCTTGTTTGAATTCTGTCAACTGGCTCTTCATGTTAGCCAGTAGTGAGGTGCACCAGTCATACACCGTGGGTCTCAAGCACTCTATGGAGTAGAACATAATTGACCTCGATGCCTGGTGCAACGAAGTCGATCATGTGATCTGGGTCAAAATGAGGACAACATTCTTGAGGATTAGATTGTTTATCGCGTGGATGGGGAGTTGAATCCCAACCTTCTTGGTCCCTGCAATGCAATGAGTGTCTATGTATTCTTCTATATTCATATCGCTCCCATCTCCCCGGGCTTTGAGGTTGAACACCTCACCCCGATGCGACAACCCCATCAAGAAATACATATCCTCAAATTAAATCCTTAATGGTTTCCCATCAAGGTTGAAGCTGTCACTGTCTGGATCCCAGTAATCAACCTCCCTTGGGCCCTCCTCCCTTTGAGTGCCCAAAACTTATACAACCCGCATATTTTCAAGGTGATTTGGGCCACTGGATATATTTCCACAACAACATCTACCTCCTCATGCTCCCTTTCCCTCCACTCTAGCACCATACTGCAAGAGAAAAAACACTTTTTGAGTTAGCAATCATCAAAAAAATTGTTTACCGACATATACATGGGCTACAAAATTCACAGTCGCATATAGGGATGATTATCTGTTGGTTTTATTTTATGCAACCATGTATAATCACACGTATACACGACCTGATGAATGGTAGCCCGCGTACACCTAAACTTTTGATTTTCACCCTAAATAAATTAAAAATTGAAACCTAAATACAACATGTAATCTACTAGAAAGAAAGAGGAGGGGAAGAGGAATTACCTTGTCCAGACGGTCACTGATTCCGTCACTCTTAGCTCCCGCAATCACCAGTTGAAGATCAGAGGTAATTTGGTCCAAAATCCACTATTTGGGTAAAAAAGTAAAATGGTATAGTAAATTTGTTTTTTGTTACTATTTATAGCAATGTTTTACCCACTTTGCATAGTTTCAGATAATATTTTCTCCTAATGGACTAATACAGTAGTGGATTGAGTTGGTTTTAGTATTTTGGTCTAGGGACTCTTATGGTTTTCAACATTATGTCGAACATTCGTAACTTCAGACAGGTATTTTCACTACCCAACATAACAGATAGGTATCCATTCCATTATGCACACTTGCATCGTCCTATAACTCTTACTCATATCCCTTAGGTATGAACCCATTTTTTAGCAACATGGAACTTTCTATCTGCTACTAGATGTGTCGTTATCAAATGGTAGAGACTTACCAAACATGGGTACCCTAGTTATATCCTCTACTTCATTTAGTTCCCATGCAGAGTTTTTTTTCATAGAACAGGGAGTCCCTTATAGCTAATACATGACTTTATGCTGAACCTCATGACTCACTCATAAACATGTTGACCTATACCTAGAGGACTCCCAAGCGAGTTTGATTTAATCTCTTTTCCAACTCATTTTCAAAAAGATAAAATATTTTCGAGTGAACTTGTCTCTTTCACACCCGTAAATTGGATTTGAAAGGATGTATATTTGTTACAAGTTTATCCCTTTTTCAAACAAAGTAGACTAAGATTATGAAAAATGACATTTTTTGGCGTTAAGTTGTGATTGCATCTCATGCCCTTGCTTTCCATATTGAGCCTATTTATGTTTCTCTCTTTTCTTTATGAACCATTTTCCTCAGTAGTTTTTCATCCTCAACCAAGAAGAGCCTTGTTTATATCCTTCACATCTTGACACCTTATAACCAGGAGGGAACATTCCCCCAAGTGTCCATCTCTTGCATGCAACTCCTTACATTGAGCATAGGTATGTTCCATTGCTGAACTAGTTTTTCTTACTTGCAACATTCATTCCCTCATATGTATCCTAGCATTCATTTGACTATGAAAAAACAAAAAAATATGGGCGGGAAGGGAGTATTATCTTATATTGGCAGTAGTCGTGTTGCCTTTGAATGAAGCACAATATTTTTTAGTCCAATTGTCATCATAATTTTGGGTTTAGCATGGCCTTAGGAAATTGAGCTCATTACAGAGAGTTTACTCCTCCAACTGGTTACTCTTCCAGTCCCTATGGAGATTTTGATCGATGCCTCCTACATATCATTGTTTCATCATTGAGTCTATGTTGCCAAAGTCTTCCATGTGTCTCATTCTCTTGTTCAAAGGATGTCTATCAACATGTGTTGGCCATTCCTCAGAACTCTTGACTTTTCATGTTGTCCATATGCTCAGTTTGTCTCAGAATCACATGAAGTTGTAGTCATATTGCGCAACCTGGTCCTACTTTCCTCATTTGTAGGTAACCTTCAACCCAACAGTCGACATTTCATCATTGCTCATTGACTGGGTGGTTTCCCTTGTGTTTGATGGTAAGACATTTATTCACACATTGGGATTCATGTAGTGTCTTGGATGCCATTAGCCTTATTGGTGGTTTCCTTGCTTTTTTCAACATTTTTCCTCATTGGCTGCTATTCAGAGGGTCTTTTTCATGTACCACTTGCACCTGGCACACATGAAAGACACACAAGATCATTGGTTCATGAACATGTTCTTCGTCTGATTTCCTCCAAATCATCAAGATCCTTCTTTGTACTTTGTGTTGAATGATGAGAGATGCCTTAATTCTCTCCTTTCAGTAGGTCTCCTTCCATCGACTTCAACTCATCTATTCTGGAGACAAGACCTAGAGTCCTATGAGTACCTAGAGGCTTGCAGTCATTAGTGGTAGGTTCTCTTGCCATCGACAATTGGGAATACATCAATGTCTCTTGATCGATGGATTCTTAAATTGTTCGACCTCCTCTCCTTTATTCACACTTGTAATAATGTACTTGGTTCCTTGATACCTACTTTCATTATCGGTAGGTTGTCTTGCGTTTGTTAATGGTATACCTCAATGACTAGTAATCAAACAAAGTTTCATTGTTTTCGACCTCAACTCCTTTATTCACATGATGTAGACTTGAACCTTTGGCAGATTGTGTAGAAGACTTGAAGACATCAGTTTGTAGTCACATATTTCCTGAGCTATTTCTACCTTTTCATTGGACGAGTACCTATGTGACTCCAGTGATCATGGGAGATCATATTATACTCCATTATATACATATATCTTCAGATTGATTCTGAGACAGGTTTTGTTGGGCCTTGTTCATGACTATGACAACCTTTGGCATGCAACCACATTTATATTTTCCTATTCATGGCCATGGACAATTTTTTGGTATATTTTCACATGGATATGCAGTGTAATTCAAATTGGCAACCATGTATGCAAAGTGAGTACAGATTGTAATGAGAAACTAGTTCTTATAGTTGGGTTCGCATTACTCCACTTCTGGGTTTTTATAATGTATTTCAGCCATCTCAGATACTCCTCTGACCTCACACATTAGGGGGAATTTATTATAACAATATTTTCCTCAGCCCATGCAACCTTGCACAAACGACCTTTTTCCATTTCCCTATGCAAACTTGAAGTCCCTTTTTGCAAATCCAAGAGCTAAAAGGATAATGTTTCCACATATACGTGCCCTGCCTATATTACAACATGTGTATACGCAAGTTGCACCACTACAACCCACGTACATTGGGATATGTGCCCCAAATTAAAAAATGGTGTCGGGTTTCCATGTCACGTCACGATATCAACGATCCTTGGCCTTATATTACTGGAAAATTTCTGACTCGACCATTCAGTTCCACTTAAAGGCTATAAGTGCACCAAATCTGAGCTATGGAAAAGAGGAGAAAAAATTTAACTTTGAGAGAAAAGTTACTCTCGATAAATTATTCACTTCACATTGAGTCTACATCCCTTTGTCCTTTAAGTCTAAACACATTGTTCAACCCCCAATCTCTTCCCTTATTGATTGAGAACTTCATTGTCTCTCTTATATGAGATTTCCTTTGGTGGAGGATTGAAGTTTTGGAGGCCCAGCTGGAAGGAACTTAGTTTCTCAGTTCCAAACCATGGTGACAAGGAATTTTGTAACTCATTCACTTCTGATGATTATATTTTAATAGAAATACTCTTTTCTCATCCAATTAATATCCCACAAATATTTGAATTATTATTCCATGGGAATATTTGTTATGAATGTTGATGTATTATGCTATTGAATGTGCTAACATGACATATTATCACCATATTCTTGTGTTGCTTGGTTGTTGAGGACTAGTTGTAGGTATATTGCTTTGGGTCAAGTGCTCAATGGTGGACTTCATCGAACGTCTGGACGAGGTAGGTCTTTTATATTGTCTTGCTAGCATATTTTTCTATATAGCATACTTGATATTAGATTTGATTTCTACAGTTATTTCCTTATGTTGTGGTTTCCCCCTAGCCATAGAGATATTTTCTTCATAACAACCCTCTTTTGTGGATTACTACCCTCTGCTCGGGGGTGACTATTGTTGGTTGCACAACCATTGTTAAAACATAAGTGTTTTATCTTGTTATTTTGTTATTTGATGAGTTTATTTGTTGTGCATGAACTTTGTGTGTTTGGAAATAATTCATATGTTTCTATGTGAAATATTAAGCTCCATTCATATCTATTTTAGCATGTTGTAGATGAGTTAGGATTGAGATAGAACCCCAAGTACTTCATTCCTTCGTCAATATTTTTTTATTGAAAACGGGAGATGATCCTTTTATTGGCCCTTTAAGTCTTCCCCTAATTCATTCGTGGGGACAACAAATTTTCCAATATTAATTTGCATACCAGTAACCACATAAAAGGAGTCCACGATTCCTTTCCATGCTTTTAACTCTTGATCATAAGCTACACAAAAAATATTACGTCATCAACTAATAAAACGTGTGTGAGGAATTATTCTTAGGATACTTTTATCCCTTTAATAATGTTCCTTCTATGATATTGGTGGATACTCCTACTCAGGCCATTTGCTACAAGGAGAAATATAAAAGGGTATAAAGGACACCCTCGACACAGACCCCGAGACAATTGAAAGAAAGAGGATGGAAACACATCATCCAATTGAATGTGTTTAAATTGATCCCCATTTGGATAAGAGATAAATGAAAAAAAGTCCAATCAACCGTGTCATAATCCTTAGAAAGATCCAACTTCATGAAAATTACTCGTGTTTTCCTAGTTTTCATAGAGTGAATGGATTCCTTAGAAAGATGGAACGTTAAGGTTGTGCATTGATTTCAAACAAATGAATAAGGTCACCATAAATAACAAGTATCATTTTCCAAGAATTGATGACTTATATGATATATGATAAGTTAAAAGGTGGAAGAATATTTTTGAAGGTTGATTTGAGATCAGGTTATCATCAAGTAAGGATAAAAGAAGAAGACATCAACAAGACAACATTCAGGACAATATAACAACATTATGAATTCACGATAGTGCCATTTGGAATATCAAATGCCCCAACAATCTTTATGTGTTTGATGAATGGATTGTTCATGGAGTACCTTGAAAAGTTTGTAATTGTATTCCTAGATGATCTACTTGTCTACTCTAAGTCAGAAGAGGAACATGAAAAACATTTAAGAATGGTGTTGCAAGTTCCAAGAGAGAATAAGTTGTATGGTAATATAAGTAAGTGAATATTTTATCAAAAGATGATTCACTACTTGGGGCATATAATTTCATCAGATGGGATAGCAGTGGATCCTAAGAAGATAGAGGCCATTAGAGGATGACTAGCACCAAATAATGTGACAGATTTTAGATCATTCATGGGTCTTGATGATTATTACCAAAGATTCATAAAAGGTTTTTCAAGGATTGCAAGTCCAATCACTTATTTGTGAAAGAAGGGAGTGAAGTTTAAATGGACACCCAAGTGTGAAGAGAGATTTCAGCAATTGAAGGAAATATTGACAAGTGCACCAGTCTTGAAGATTTCATATCCAGATGAATATTTTGTTGTGTGCACCGACACATGCAAGGAAGGGCTCGATGGAGTCCTCAGTAAAAAAGATCATGTGGTATGATATGAATCCAGGAAACTAAAAAAGCATGAAACAAATTATGCTACCCATGATATAGATTTAGTAGCAATTGTACATGCATTAAAAATGTGGAGGAATTACCTTATGGGGAAGAGATTCAAGATAAGGATAGACCATTGTGGTTTGAAGCATTTGTTTGGAAAACCAACACTAAATG
>SNQJ01S0062156.1:84672-98228 GCA_010110895.2 Picea sitchensis
TGAGGAATTATTCTTAGGATACTTTTATCCCTTTAATAATGTTCCTGCTATGATATTGGTGGATAATCCTACTCAGGCCATTCGCTACAAGGAGAAAGATAAAAGGGTATAAAGGACACCCTTGACATAGACCCCGGGACCATTGAAAGAAAGAGGATGGAAACGCATAATCCAATTGAATGTGTTTAAATTGATCCCCATTTGGATAAGAGATAAATGAAAAAAATTCCAATCAACCGTGTCATAATCCTTAGAAAGATCCAACTTCATGAAAATTACTCGTATTTTCATAGTTTTCATAGAGTGAATGGATTCCTGGTTATAGAGACTGCATCATGAATTTAGCGACCATTAAGAAATCCTAATTATTATTCTAAAATAGACTCAATGAATATAGGCTTAATATGGGTGGAAATAATCATAGCTATGTGTTAACCTCATCAGGTGGATAACTAAGGATATGATCTCTCGAGGCCCTCAGGTTGTATATATGGAGTGCCGAGAGACTACATGACTAGCAATACCCTTTGTAAAGATGGAAAACACACTCACCACCATAGATGATCACAAGTTTATAGATGGAATCCACCATATCAGTTGGCTTCCAGAAGGCAGTGGGCTTTTCTCCATGAGGTACAAGTCAGTATTATGGTGAGCATCATTTCAATATCTAATCCGTTTGATTATGTTTTATTTTAGATTGCCCTAGATTTCATGATATGTGCTTGGACATTATGCGTTTTTCCTTGCTTCACCTTGGTGGTTGACATTGTTCCCTAGTAAGTGGTATTTTGGGGGTATGGGTTTCCTACTAGGAACTCCCTTAATGACCCATCGTACCATTCATGACCATACTTACCAATTTCCATCATTCTTCCCCTTCATTTCCTTATCTCTTGGGATTTTAAGGTGTATTGACCCAAGAAGGGGTTGTCCCTCATTCTATGGGAAGAAAGGGCTAAAGGCCTAGAGGGGTTAGTGTTGGGTAAAAGATAAAATCCTTATATAAAACTTCCAGATGCTTCACCCAAGGATCACCCAAGAAAAACAATGAAATGCTATCTTTGAGTAAAAAGGGACCCACAATATAATAGAAAAATGATTAAAATGTTAGTTGAAGGATAAGAGCTCTCATCACAAGCTGACCTATCATGTCCATGGATATCTAGTGGTATGACATTGTCATCATATGATCACCAAACCAGGGAAATGGCTCTCAGTTGCATGGCTGAGAGAAAGGGGGTGGCATCACGAGCCAAACTTCTCATTTCCATTAGGTATTTGTGGGTGACATTGCCACCACCCGGTCACCACACCAGGGTAGTGACCTTCAATCTCTCCTTATGATATTATGAAATAAAATATAAAGAAATAAAGATAAAAGGAAATTTATGGGCTTGGAAAAAGTGCATTACAGACGAAGGTACCACACACCCTCTACAAAGGCACCCATGAATGAGACACTACGACCCCTTGTATGTCCTGAGCCCTATGCCCATTGAGTCTTGACCCCTACCACCTCATCCAATTTACATGGCTTAGAGAGGAATATCTTGGAAGTTCTCCTTGACCTAGAGCAAGACCTACCCAATATGACACCTCGTCAACCCTCCCATACTTAAGCTTGACAAGTCGCATAATGTCTTAGAGATGTTAATTGTTTGATATAGTGATATTTTATGCACATGAATATCTATCTTATTTATTGATTGGATTAACTTATCATGATTTTATGACTTGAGATCCTTGAAGGGTGTGTTCATTTTTCTTTTCAAGACCTAGATGGTGGACAATTTTGGGAGAACAAGCCTGGCTTGGGCTTCCATGGGGCTACAAGCCCACAGGTTGGATGTTAGGGGCCCACATGCTGGATGAGAGATATCAAAATTGGAAGGCCTCAAAGATGGCTTGGAAAACATAGCCTAGCCCCCACATGCCAAATGTTTTCCCTAGGAGAGGCAAAATGTCACTTCCTGAGACATGACATCACCTAGGGGGTTAGGGTTTGGTGGTGAGGTTACACTCATTTACACTTTGAAGTTTTGAGGAGAAGAGGGGTTTAACCATGATGAGATCACTTATATGCTTGGCACATGGCCTTTGGAGGCCCATCCATACTTCTCCAACACCAACGACTTCCTCAAAGTGGAAAAACGTCCCCTAAAGGGGTGATGTCCTCCTAAATTAGGGTTTAATTTGTGCAAAAAGTGAAATTATAATTGAATTGTTTAATATTATTGTGTTAACGGGGAAAGATTAGGGTTGTTGACCCCTAATCTTATGTTTTACTCCTTATTTTGTGGACAAGCTATGTTAACTAAATTTTGTATAAATAGATATCATAAGATCTCATTTTGAATGATAACTCTCCTCTTGTGAGAGGCTTTGATCTGAACTTTTCGGCCTCCTTAGCTCCTTTAGCTATTGTGCACTTGTGTATGGCTATGATTATGAATGTTTAATGGAAGAAGTGATGTGCTAGTGTTGGAAGGTTATTTTCTAGCTCTTGTGGTGGATTAACAATATTACCAACTTAACGAGAACTTTGTCGAGTTCTCATTTTTTCAAGGGTCACATTTTTTACCTCGTTTTTAAAAATGGTCCTATTGGTAGCACCCCCCTCCCCTTTTAGTTGGTATTTTGATATTTTAAATTTTCTGATCCATAATATTTCCACAATATTTTTTTTTAATGCTTCTTTTCCATCTTTTTAATTTTATTTTTTTTTCAATGGTGTTTTTAGTCATTTTTTCATACTTCTTTCATTCTTAAAAATATTTTTTACCATTTACTTTTTTGAAATTAAGATTTTTCATATAATTGTGCCTCCTTAATTAATTTATAGTTCCATACTTTTAAAATATAGTGCAAAACTTCAATTTTAACAAATTGTTTACCTTTACTTCAATACATAAAAAATAATTGTAATTAAATAACACTATTTTTGAATATTTAACAAAAAAATATAATTTTATTTTATTTTTATAAATTAAAAATTAAAAAAACTAAGGAAAAGAAAACAATTGAAATAAAAATTAAATTAAATTAAAAGCAAATTTATATTAAAAAACAACTATATATATGAAAAATACAAAATTAAAAAACTTAAAATTACCCCATATATATTTATATATATATATATATATATATAAATTTTGTTTTATATAAAGTACGTTTTTATTTTAATTTTTTTTATAAAATTTTATGATTCAATTTTGTTTTTCTTTAAATTTTTTAAGGGTTTTTACAAATTTGTTTTTATAATTTTTTATATAATTTTAGATTTTTTAAAATATAATTTTAATTTCTTTTTCTTTTTTTTAGTTTTTTTATTGGTTTTTTTTTGTTTTTAGGTTTCAATGGGTTAATATGGTTATTATTTTTTTAAAAAATATGTATATAGTTTTTAGATTATTGTTTTTTGGAAATTTTAAATTGTTTTCACCTCTTTTTTTCCGGTTTTTGTTTTCAATACATTTTTTTTTTTTTTTTTTTTTTTAATGTTTTTATTTTATTTTTATATAATTTGGGTTTTTGAATATATTTTTTTCAATGTGTTTTTTTTTTTTTTAAATAGATATGTGTAGGAAAACACTTATACCTTTCTATTTATTTATTTTTTCAATGTAAATTTAAGAAGAAAAAAAATGTTAGTAAAATTTTTTTTAAGTAACCATTTTGTATCCAATTTGGGTTTCTTTTTTTGGATAGGGATCTATTGTCAAAACAATGGTTTCAATTAAGTTGAAATGAGCCATAATTTTGATGTTTAGAAAAATGTTTTGCTTTAGTTATCGTCACTTTTTATTTGAGTGTTAATTTTAAGGTTTTTCAAAGCTATTGTATGAGTTTTGAAGGTCATGCTTGAAAATGTTATGGTACAACTCCGTTTGAAAAATGAACACTCTTGATAACACCACTTTTTGATTCGAGGTTGATTTTCATGTTTTTTTATGCAAAATATGAGTTTTGGGCTAGAGTTCTAGTTTTGAGGTCACAATTCTAGTTAAGTTAGTAATGTGTTGATTGTTAGAATATTCTTGATCTTGGTATGGTTTTACTCTCTTGCTATCATTTTATTCAAGTCAAGTATTGTTATGCTAGGATTTAGGTTGGAAGTATAAGGGAATACACCACCACCATGGTCTTCACTATTTTATTTAGCTTCATCTTAATGTTGGGGTTTGCTAAGAGAAGTATAAGAGGCATACACCCTCTTAGCCTAAACCCTAGATGAAGAAAACTTTCCTTGAGGGAGTAAAAGGATTACCTTGCCAAGGAGGTAGCTTCTATAAGCTCATTTTGACTCTATTAACCCAATAGTGAAGGAACTAGTCATTAATTTGTTGCATTGGAGAAATAAAATATTGCATTGGGAAACATGAACTTCAGTCATTTTTGCCTTTTACCAAAGTGGATTGTTTTTCCTTGTGCCTTGGGAGCCTCACAACCACTAGGGAATCCCATATAAAATTTACTTATTGCTTCACATTACAAATTTACATCTTCATCCATTAGATCTGCAGAAACCTAGCATATATTTAATAACTCTCTTGTCAGCCAATACACCCCCACCATAGTCTTCACTATTTTATTGCTTCATCTTAATGATTAAGGGTTTGCTAAGAGAAGTATAAGGGCATACACCCTCTTAGCCTAAACCCTAGATTAGAGAAACTTTCCTTGGGGAGTAAAAGGGATTACACTGCCAAGGAGGTAGCTTCTCTAAGCTATGTGTGACTCCATTAACCCAATAGTGAAGGAACTAGTCATTAATTTGTTGCATTGGAGAAATAAAATATTGCATTGGGAAACATGAACTTCAGTCATTTTTGCCTTTTGCAAAGTAGATTGTTTTCCTTGTGCCTTGGGAACCTAACATCCATTAGGGCATACCCATATAGGGGGTACTTATTGCTTCTGTTACAAATTTACATCTTCATCCATTAGGGCTGTAGAAACCCTAGCATACTTTCTTTAATAACTCTCTTGTCAACCATTGGTTTTTGCTCAAAGTTTGCACATTTACTTTCCTTGTCCTAGTGCACGTTTTGGCAAAGATTGAGGGGATTTCAGTGGCTGATTTTCTTTCTGTAATACATTGAATGTTATAGCCATAAGGATGATATAATTATCTTCATACAAGTGTTTACAACAGCCTTATCTTTTATGCTAAGAGTATTGGTTTTTCATCTTGAATTTAGCTAGTCAATTACTAGTCTTTCTCTTACATTTTCTACTTGACCTTTAGAATTTATTGAGGAGATTATAGTATCTTTTTATTGCTGATATATACTGTCATCTATTTATGAAAATTAGGGACATCAAGATTAACATGTTGATCCAACTAACATATATTGTTGCAAGGTGTGTTTTCTTGTGTCTCGAGAAGGTACAATCATCCGAAAGAACTATACCTGTGGGGAAGATTTTACTTGAATTACAAGGCATATCTCCCTACCCTTCATTCCATTTATAATTGACCTATAGGGGCTTCATTTCCATCCATATCCATCTCCATATCAATCCCCCTAGAGTCACCGAGATCGCCTCCCTAGAGTGACCTACTCACCCTTGAAGTGCGGAACCTACATCGAGGTGAAATTGGGTGTAGGAATCCATAGTTGTAGAACTTGTTCCATGGTTGGATCGGAATTTTCCCAACCTACAAGTTGCGCTATAAAATTTTGGTGTTGTTTCCGAGGAATATTTTTAATCTTCTTCATACCCTAACGACACCTTGGCAAGCTATTGCAAAACCTTTTCCTTAGCTTCTCTGGCGACTCCACCTAAGAGACGTTTCCTTTCCACCCTCCTTGATGATCTCATGTTGAAGCTCATCTGACGACTCCACCTTCCTAGAACCCACTTTTCCCTTATCCTTTTCCATCATTTGCTAAGCCTTGAGCTCATAGGGAGACTCCATTGAGGTATCACCCTAAGTGATGGAACTATGGCCTCACGGGACTTACCATGGGAATTCCATAAGGTTTACCCGTCATTTGGTGTTCAGGATACTCCCGGATATCCAAACCATTTCCGGACAGAATGGAGGGAAAATTTCACCAAGTTTGACAGGGATCCAACTCTAGCAGTCACCCATGTCATGAATTATATGAAGTATGCCTCGAGCTTAAATGTGTTACATGAAGATGTGTTGATGAAAATTTTTGTGTCTTCACTGTAATCAAGTTAAAGGGATTGGCTTGCACACCATGTGATCCAAAGAGTATCCCTTCTTCTACAAATATGATTGAATAATTTATCAAGCAATATCGGCGAGCTACTCTAAGTTTTCGAGATGATTTCCAAGAGCTCAAACACACTCTTTGACAAGAAGGTTTTTCGATCGATGATGAGACCATATATGAAGAAAATCTTGAAGAATATTCTGATGAAGAAGATCCAGATGAGACATATGATGAAGATGAGGTATCTTCTCTTCCACTTGATGAGGACATCCAAACCTTTTCTCCTCATACACATCAATATGATAACCTGATGAGTTGTGATCCTTTTGAAGACCTTGATGTTGCTTTATTCCATGACCTTGAAAGTGAAGAAGTATTGGAGGAAACCTTGCATATGACAGATCCCCTTGAAGAAAATAAAGCAAATAACTATGCACTCAAAATCAATCCTCTTGTGATGAAGAGGCGATGGAGGGGCTTGTCTATAAAAAGAAAGAAGAATTATAATAAAGTAAAACATATTGAGGCACCACTATATTTTATCTTGCTTGATGAAGGTGAGGTTGTCCAACCTTGTTTACCTCCTAATGTTGAAGAAGAAATCAATCTTGATGATGATGAATTTGAAGGCCCAGTTGAAGATGTCCATTCCTTTTCTCCTCCTGCACACAAAGACAAAGAGATGGTCATTTTCAGTCACACTAATGGTATTATGAAAGTACCCTTCGATATAGTTGATGAGGCTATAGAAACTTTCATATATACTGGCAGACGCAGATGGGATCTTGGTTTCCTCAAATTTGATAGAGACCCCATTTATGACATTGAGGGTAGCTCTCAGGAAGAAGGGGTGTCATCATCAGAGGAGTGGTCCTCATACGTATATCATTCATATGATTGGATACCTGGTGATGATATGGTTATAGATATATTCCGCCCCTTCGAGGATGGCTTGTCACAGCATGGTATTCATTCATCCTTTGGTACATACCATTTTGAGGATGCATATTTGTTTTATGAGGACTTTCAACCATTGTTCTCAGGTTTTGAGGAATATCAGGAAGTGTCCCCCTCAGAGCAGTCAAAGGTTCATTCTTCAAACTGGAAGTATTTTCATCTTGGAGGTTTCTATGGAGATTCACAGGGGAAGAGGTAGTGTTTTTCTACACCTGATATTGTTCCTTACCTCTTATCCTCTTCTCCAAGAGATCATGCAGTATTCTTCCAATCTCTCATATCCTCTCAACCTTCAGGGAGGAATGATCCTCTAAGTGAATATGAAGACGATTCATCGTCTATGTATAGTATCCCCCTTCAGAGATGGAATGATCAGTCTTATGGCTACACATTCAGGAAGGATAATTAGGCTAATGGTTTCTCTTTCCAGTAGGATTTCCTTTCTCCCTCCCATATTCATGAGTTTTATTTCATGATCAATTATATATGTGTTCATACTCATTATTATTATGTTCTTGCATTATATTTGTTGTATTATATGATTAAGCATAGGGGGAGATACTTTGATGAGATGATCAAATGATTGCACTGGTTGAATGACCTCACCTGACATCACCCAACATGTGATATTAAGGGCCCCAAGGCCCCAGGTAAGTAGGTAATTCATTATGATTCCCTGCATTTTCATCTTGATTTCTCATACTATTTCAGATGCATTTAATTTTCATTTTACTCTACTTGCATATTGATTTCATGCTTAGTTTAGAATTTTTTGAAAAAATGTCGAAATTTTCTTTTTCTACTTCAGTGGGATTAATTATGATCATATGAGAACAAGGATGAGTAAGACATCCTACACTTGATGTTTTGATGTTTCCTTGCAGGAACAAGTCTACCAGGAGATGTTGCAGTTTTCATGCACTCTATGGTGAGCACATGTCCCCAAGTAGGAGCCATATTTTATCCCCATTTTGTGAATAAATAAGTAGATGATGTCTCAATGCCCTCAAGTTTCATATATGGAGTGCCGAGAGACTACATGACCAGCAATAAACTTTGCACAGATGGAAAACCCACTCAGCACCACAGATGGTCACAGGTTTACAGATGGAATCCACCACATCAGTTGGCTTCCAGAAGGAAGTGGGCCTCGCTCCATGAGGTACAAGTCAGTATTATGGTGAGTATCATTTCAATATCTAATCCATTTTATTATATGTATTTTAGATTTCTCTAGATTCCATGATATGTGCTTGGACATTATGCCTTTTTCCCTGCTTCACCTTGGTGGTTGATATTCTTACTTAGTAAGTGGTATTTTTTGGGGATGGCTTTGCTATAGGGAACTCCCTTAATGATCCTTCATACCATTCCCAACCATACTTACCACTTTCCACCATTTTTCCTCTTTGTTTCCTTATCTCTTAATATTTTAGGGTGTATTGACCCAAGAGGGGGTGTCCCTCATTCTATGGGAAGAAGGGGCTAAAGGCCCATAGGGGTTAGTGTTGGGTAAAAGATAAAATCCTTATATAAACCTTCCATATGCTTCACCTAAGGATCACCCAACAAAATCAATGAAACAATTATCTTTGATTAAAAGGGGACCCACAATATAATAAAGAAATGCTTAAAAGGTTAGTTGAAGGATAGGAGGTATCATCACAAGCCAACCTATCATGTCCATGGATATTGATGACTCTGTGTTTTGCCCATTTTTTCTTTGTCCAAATCGCTTTATGAACATGGATATTATACAATTTATTCTTATATTATCTCTTTTTGAAGGTATTATCAGGTTTTTTCCATCAATTTTCTATGGATCGACATAAGGTATGTGTAATCCTTATTTTTTATGATTTTATGATGGTTTATCTTTAATTGAGTGAGTGCAATGTATTAACATTTCTTGTTTGTTTGAAACAGGTCAAAAACATGATCCATCCCTTGATCTGGTCCTCGATTCAGCTCTTGATATGGCCCTTGATCTGGCCCTCAGAGCATAGTACAATTGTGGGTTGGCACATCGGCGAGCTCTTCCCGGCGAATACGAAACATGGGTTTTGTACCTTCTCGAGCTCTCCAACTATGGAACTCATTACATTTAGATTCGAGCAGTTGTGTTCGACCTCTATTTTGAGAGCGTAAAGTTACTTAAACATGTTGTTTGTTACTAATATCTTAATGGTTTTCTATTGTAGGAGAGTTTTGACCATTTCAGTGTTCAACCTCTTGGTTGTACCAAGAAACCCTATAAGTACTGGAAGTCTCTCGGGATGAACATACACAATTTTTATATATATAGATATTATACTGAATTGTTCTGTAAACTCAATTCTAGTGTTTATATGAATGGTGCACTAAGATTATGATTGTATATTGAGTTGGAGTAGTACCATGACTGTCTGGGGGGGGCACCAGTGGTCTAGGTATCTTGTTATTTTGTTGTATATTCATATTTCTACATTTAACTCTTTTGTGTGTAGGTTTCTTGTTTAAGTTGTATTTATTTCTATATCGCTTACAAGTTACTCGTAGTTGTCTATATCTAATTTTCCATACTCTTACATCTAACATCTCTTATGCAGGTTGTGTTTTACTAATGAATATACGTTCATAGTCATCTAACTGTGCAATTATATACAAGATTTATTTCCTTGTTTTAGAAATTGTAGGTTACTTTGTAGATTGGTTATTTAGGAAGTCTCTATAACAACCACATCTACTTCATTAAGTTACGATTTTCAATTACTTCCTATAGGTCTGTGTAAATTGTTAAATCTATGTAGAATATTTCCAGCATCAAAGTGATATGATAAGAGATGATTTCAAATCTCTTTTACACAATGTTCATAGACTGTATTAATTATAAGAACATGTATTGATATCTTCATAATGGCAAAGCTTTCCATAGACTGTCTTATTCATACTCTGCATATCTCTATAGAAATTAGCATTGAATTAATTCCGCTTGAATTATCAGTAGTGTTAAGATTCCATCATGACATCATCGGCCACCATAGACATAACCATTACATTTGAATATTGTCATAATGCTCCTTACTTTCATTCAATCAGACTAGTGTAAATGATGTGGTAGAATAGTAGTAATTGTGAATCTATGAACAAATGTTTTAAGAATAGAGTTCACTGTGAAGAATTGCTTTTGAAAGATAGCTTATTTTTATGAGTTCACTGTTCATAATTATAGACTGTTCTTAAAGAAATATATTTTACTTTTACTCAAAAAAATTTCACTTAGAATGATGAATTTACCATTCTCAGTTGTAGGTTACTCTGTACATTTGAAGTAAATCTCACTGTCTAAACAGAGTTGAGATTATTCATAATCCTTTTTAGAATTTTAAATAAAGCACCATTCCCTAGGATAAAATTCCCTTTTTCCTAGATAGATTCACTTTCCAAACCTCACAAGTATAATATCCTTACTCTACCTTGACTCATACTATGTCACAACTCTAAGTCTACTTACCTTGGTCGATAATTTAATTCAGGGAAATTAAGGTATATAGTTTACCCATCATTTTTGGCATCGTTGTTGGGGAGTTGTCCAAAGGTAGAAACAATTAGGAAGTAGATTATTTATGAACATTAGTGCCATTTTGGTGGAGGGGGAACTTTAAGATGAGAGGTAAGAACCTACGCATATTTTATAGAAGGTTCCCCCAAACTCAATGGTAGTTTTATTTTTGTATCGCTTTCATGAACAAACCTAGGGACCCAAAGGATAGATATATTAAAACCAATCCAAAACTTTCAACCAACGTCCCTTCTAACATTTTCGGAGGAAGGAACACTCCATCTATAAACTCTGCAGAATAATATCGGAAAGTACAAGCAGGATATAGATCAACCCAAAAATATAAAAAATTTCAGAAGAGACAAAAACTGGGGAAACCATAGAACAAAAAATTGAGACACCAACAATAGTAGGACATGAGGTAAAACCACTAAAAACTTCCAATTTCTCATTATCAAAACCAACCAACACAACCTTTTCATTTTTACCAACATCAGGGGATTCTAAATTTATAGATATCATTGACCCTGAACAGGTGAATGCCCTCTTTGGAAGTTCAGCGAATATAATTGTGTCACAATTTGAAACACCAACTTCTGAACCAATAATTTCAATAGGCTCAAGAAAAGTCCTTGACAACCAAATAATAGATAATTTTTCCTATCGGAGAAACATCTCTCCCAAAAAAGAACCTTGGGACACCTCATTATCTCAAAGAATAAAACCACTAAGGTATTCTCTTTTTGGTAATAAGATTAGTATGGATGATCAGGAGGATCACAATCATGTGAGACATGATGAGGGAGAAGAAGTAGGAAACCAGACAAAAACCACTTTTGGGTTTCCAATTTTGGATACCACACAAAATATTAATATGAAGAACATTCCATTTTATGCCTTACCTTGTTGGAAAATATTTAACAGACAGTTAACAGACATGGAATGCTTGTCATTGATGGCAACAGTGAAGATGACATGAGAACAACAAGCTTGTAATCGACAGACAAACATAAGATAATTTCAGAGAGGTGAATGATCGAAAGCAGTGAATGATCAAAGGCAGCAAATGATCGAAGGCATGATCGAAGGCAGCGAATGATTGAAGGCAGCGAATGAACAAAAGTTTGAGAAGAATCTCTGATCGTTGAAGAGGGAGACAGATCTCAACCGTCAGTTCCGAGTGCAGGGTCCGACCACCGTTGGATCGAGAAGAACCTACACGGTCTTTAAACTGCAAGGAGACGCGGGTGTAATCACAATATGTGAAATCACGATTGAATCTGGACCGTCAGATCAAGAAATAACCTAGACCGTTGATTATAGCCCGTATCAGAGTTTCGTGAATCAAGATTTGAAACAAATGCAACAAGAACCCCAATTTTGCGATATGCGATATCGCGATTCAATCACAGCCATCAAGACAAGATCTGATCTGGACCGTTGATCTAATCCCTTATCGGAGTTTCATGAATCACGATATGGAGGGGTAGAAGAAACTATGCAACATTTACGAAATTACAATAGGCGAAATCGTGACGTAACTGCGACCATCAGATCAAGATCAGATTTGGACCGTTGATGTAACTCCTTATCGAAGTTTCACGAATTGCGACATGGAGTGACAAAAACACTGCAACAAGAAATGTGAAATCGCGATATGCGATATGGCGATTCAATCAAAGCAATTAAATCAAGTTTGGATCTAGGTCGTTGATGTAACTCCATCTCGGAGTCTCGGCTATTGTGACTTGGAGTGATGAGACCTTTCATCACAGGAACTGCGAGATGAAAATTCACGAAGAGATCTGGACCGTCAATACACCAAGGTTCTGGACCATTGATCCAGCTCCATCTCGGAGCTTCGACTATCGCGACTTGGAGTGACGAGAACCTCCAACTAAGGAACAACGAGATGCGAGATCTCAAAAAGATCTGGACCGTTGATTCATCGAGATCATGGACCGTCGATCAGGGTTGATGAAGATCATAGCAAAACAGACTCATGATTGCAAATCAGTTAGCGTTTCAGTTGGCGTTTCAGTTGCTTAGACAGTTGTCGACATTTTTCCTAAGGAGTTGGGAAGTTGAACCGTCGTGCTCATGTGTATAAAAGAAGATGAAATAGACTGTGTTGGGTTGGCTGTTCTGGAGAGGAAAGGAATGAAACAGTAAGAAAAAATACAGAAGAGGATGCGTGGTAGGAAAGGAAGTAAATGTGCAGAGTGAAATGGAACGCAAAGGAGAATAGCAGAGAAAGAGAAAATGCAGAGCAGAATAACAGAACGAGTTGAAGAAGAGAAGAATGAGAGTATGAGTTGATGCAGAGCAGACCTGCTGAACAGACAGAGGAAGAGAAGATTTGCAGAACAGTTTGTGGAAGATCAGATTTATAGAACAGAGAAAGGAAGGTAAGAATTGATTTATCTGAGTAATTGTTTGTGTATTCATTATTTGATATTCTAGGGAGGTTGGGAGGTGCTCGGGAGGACTATTTTCCTCAGAGGTTCAAGTGGGATCTTGAATAGGAAGTTGTATCTTCCATCTAGTTGCAGCCAGAGAAACTAGGGTGGTAGGGTGGTGCTAGGGAGAACAAGTGTTCTCTGTTATACAGGTTGGAGCATGTGTAACTGGAAGTTGGTGCTTCCATCCAGTTGGTGCTGGAATATTCAGGGAGTTGGTGCTTCCTTCTAGTGGGTGCTATAGAAACCAGAGAGTTGGTTCTCTCAAACAAGTTGCAGCTTGTAAAGCAGAGGTAGCAGCCTCACATTGAGTTGGTGCTCAATTGTAAATGATGTACAGAACTAAAAAAGACTGCCTATCATTTCGAAGAAGAAGAGGTTTTCTCCCTTTATGGGTTTCCTCGTGAT
>SNQJ01S0062156.1:98238-123607 GCA_010110895.2 Picea sitchensis
TCATATTATCAAGGAAAAAACAAGCTAAATGCAATTTGGACATTTGAAAAAAAAATTACAAGTTAAGTGAGTACATCAATAAAAAATAACATACTAACCTTGCAAGTTCAAAATCCAAGCTATGTAGATCAAGAATTGGATTTTTTCAACCGGTGGGTGACGGAAAAAATAAACAGCTCAAACAAAAGCCAAGAACAGTGTCGCAACTATAGAAATTGTGTCGCAAAGTCTCCTAAAGTCATGTATATATAGATAAAATAGTCAACTAACCGTTAACACCGACCAATGAGATAGACAAAATTTTCGTCGCTATTGCCACAAAAGTTTATCGCTATAGCGACGAAAATCTCGATTAGGTTAAATTAATATTTTCATCGATATTGCGACGAACTTTCGTGGCAGTAGCAACGAAAATCCCACCCTGTTTAAAAAAAATATGAAACTAGTGGAAGCGTGGAAAATTTTCATGGAATAATCCGCCCATATGTAGTAGTGATACGTACTTTTCCCTTAAACAGTCACGTACATCAATCTTTGTTTCTTTATTGTTGGGTTTGGTGGTTTCTAGGTAGGTTTTGATGATTGTTGAGTCTTCTTGGGTCTCTGTGGTGACTGTTAAGTGTCTGTGGAATGACAGGAAACTTGTCTTTGGTTGAATTTTTGGGTGGTGCCTTTCTCATCATCTTTTCATTTTGATTGTCCTTGCAATTTGGGCTCGGTGTTTTTCTCCTTGATGTCCTACTTGGGTTGTCTCTATCTATACACAGTAGAGTCTTTATATCAAGATGTTGTTCAGTCTTTGCATTTTCATTTTTCTTATATTGAAAATACAAAAATATAAGGCATTTTACATTGATTGACATTTTGATCTCTTGAGTATTTTGTCATTTATCTTAGTGCATCTAAAGAAAGATTGCATCTTTATTTAGAATTGCATAATTGAATTGAAAATTGCAATTTTGAGAAGCATGTCATTTATTGGAAATTGAAGTTAGGAGTTTGCATTGTATTCATATTCATTTATTTTACTTGTTGAGTCATACCATCACTAGTTTCATGACCACACCTTTTGAGTAAGAAAGGCTATTATAATTAACGCTATAATTTAAAATTGATTAGTAACGATTTTATTTTCTAAGGTGCACCAACTAGATTAGGATTTAGTGCCTTGGAATAGGATTTTGTGAGTAAAATTCTCGAACGCTATTAAATCAACAGATGTGTCTCACAAAGGGAGTGGAGAAATCCATTGTATAATCGGTAATATGAGGAGGCTCTTCTTACACCTGATTTAAACACGAGGTCATGTGAGGTAGGTTGAAGGGATGTTACCTCAATACCTTCTTAGTGTCAGATATAATTCTGGGGATCTTTCTAGTGCCCTTACCTCCATGAGAGGTGGTGATTTCAAGGTTTCGGGATTTGCTACCCTTCCCATATGATGGACATGACTTACAACTGTTCACTTGTGCATTGGTTATACCATGGCTTCTTAGTTTATTGACTTAGGTACCACATAGGTTACTTGCAGGGGTTATTCTGCAGGTACCCTCGGTCATATAAGGGTTGGACAACAAACAACCTTTATGTAGGATTACCTCTATGGGGGGATCTGACTGACTAGTTGTTAAGCCCGTGAGGGCCCTTATAATTGATTTTGTTTCCTCCAATATTTAATAGTAGAGTCTCAGGCCCCTCTTGGGTGAGGCATACCTACTTTAGAGAGGGAGGTCCCTTTCAACCACTTTATCCAGTTTGTGTGCATATTGGTCGTTTGATTATTTTTGGTGTGCTCTTTGATTACTATTTGGCCTGAGGATTTGTTTTTTATATCTTGAATCTTGAGTCATTGTGGAGCCAAACCATCTTCCTCGTAGATCTCGCCACTTGTTATAGTTACCACCACATTTTGAGTCTTTTCCTTCTAAAATGCATAGAATTATTAAACATGGTACACACACCTCCACTTATCAGACTTGTGATTATACAAGGATGAGTACTGGACCGAGTCATCAAGATACTAGGAGCCCTTCAACTACCATACCTACTATAGCTAATGGTACCCCTTCGATGCCTACAACCACAATGATTGTAGTGCTGAAAGCACCTATTATCATCTCTTCATGTCCTATAGTGAATACTCAACCTATAACCATGAACCCATTTGGGTTGCTTGGTCATTCACTGGGATATAATGTTTAGTCCATCCCTATGGCCTCTAGTCCCTTTTCCTATGGTATGTCAAATTTTACTTCACAGTTTTCAAACTCCATCCCAACCACTGGTCCTAATGCTAGCATTGGACTTGGGGGAAAAACTCCTCCTTATACTCCATTCTCATTTGGTGGAACTCATGTCCCTCAAATGAATCCTACCATGGGAGGCATTCCTTCTCTTAACCCCAGGTCTAATCCTATTAATTTTCAATGGAGTAACCAACTTGGTGGACAAGATATTTCTTATAGTATGTCCTTTACACCCACCTCCTCTGTATTGATTCTAACCAACATGTTTGTCATGAGAAATCCACCTTTATCCTTTGAATTCACACCCGGACAAGTTTAGTTTCACACCTTGGGCAACCCCCAACCCGGAGCCACTTCGGCTGGGAGTAGTTTTTATAACCCTCATCAGAACATTCCTACTGGAATGATTCCAAACCAACCCCTTATGAATCATCTCGGAGGAGGGTATTACAATCCTGAACAGGGCCATGGTGCTTACGAGAACCATGGATGGGCTGCAATTCCCCAACCATAATCTTTCCAGGGAGCTTGGGGCCAAATGTCACAACCCCGTCTCCCTTTTATGTCCACGCTCAATCTTCCATACTTTTATAAGTTGATGAATGACCATGTGTGTCATGATACCACATGGCCCCTCATTTCCACCAATCTTCCTTTAGATATTCCAAAATTCGAAGGCAAGAATGGGAAGGATCCTGGTGATCACGTTGTCGTCTTTCACCTATGGTGCTCTTCGAATTCCCTTAATGACGATTCCATTTAGTTAAGATTGTTTCAATGCACCCTCATGGGGGTTTCCATGAAATGGTATATTGAGTTACGTAGGGGGGCATACGAGACCTTTAGTCAGATGGTTTTAGTCTTCCTTAACCACTTCCAATTTTCGGTTCGTTACGATGTTGGCATAGAACTTTTGTCGACCTTATGCTAGGACAAGGTCACTCATATATTGGATCACATCCAAGAGTGGCATAGATGGAAGTGGTTTATAAAGACCTGCATACCCCTATAATTTATGTTATAATTGTTCCTTAAGTCTCTACAACCTCCTATTTGGAAGGATGTTGCCAAATCCGGGGTTACATATAAGGAAGAAGTGATTTTCAAAGCCCAACAGTTAGATATTATATATGATCAGTCTGGGATGTTATATGAGATTATTCCTAATGCAGCGAGGTCAAACTATGACCCTAGACAAAAGATCGAGCCTCATGCCGATGGAATTGTAGGTTCTTCCAATGTGAAATCCATAGACTCGATGACAATCCATTTGAAAGAGTTGTCTCTAAACCAGTCTGCAAGAGGGCCAAATTCATCTGTGTCTTCCAATCCCACTCATTCGACGGATGTACATTCCATGTAGTCGTCAACCGACCCAAATGGTAACTAGCAACCAGGAGAGAATAAGAAGAAGGGACATAATACTAATTGTAAGGGAGGGAAGAATAATAAACCCAAGGACAATGGTAATAATGAGAAGATGAATAATAATGTTGGTGAGGGCACAAAAGAAAGACATAAGGTGAAATTTCCATGTAAGCTTTGTACAGACGATCACCTTACTCATTTATGACCCAAACTTGTGGAAGATACGGGGCTCTTATCTTTACCGCTCGACGTGTTGATGAATCCTTTTCCACATAACCATCACATGGCCTCGAGTTCCTCAAATGTTGGAAATGTGGCTAGTGGGAGTCAAAACACATCATCACAAGACAATGACTGTTTATGTATCAATATGGTCAAATATGAGGTTAATATAGCTACCCAATCTCGCGATTACAGTTCTCCACGGACTGTACTTGGTATAGAGTCTCCTCCTCCTCTAGAGACACCCTTGCAAATAGAAAAACTAGAGCCACTGCATCATATTCTAAAAGGAGTACCCAAGCGCTATACCCATAATCATAATGCTAGAGCCGCCCATAATTACTCTATTGTTGATCACCTGGGTCAAACCCCTTGTGTGATGTCACTCTGGAGGTCCTCCAGACGTGTCCTTCATAGAGGAATGCCTTAATATTTGCGTTAGGAGCTCTAGATCCTAGTGGCTCGAAAGTTATCAAGTTTGACATCACATATGTGAAGCCTCACTTTCCTTACCATGTGGAATTCCAAATCCACGTGGGTTACTCGAAGTATACCATCAAGCATATTGTTGTTGATGAAAGTGTTGCAACATGTGTGATGTCCCTGGTCTGTTGGAAAGCCCTCGGATTTTTTACTCTCTCTTAGTCTCCAACCATGTTGACTGATTTTGACAGTCATTCATTCCACCCTCACGGTATTCTTCCTTCCTTTCCAGTCTAGTTAGGTGGGAAGACGGTAGAGGTGGATGTCGAGGTGGTTGATGCACCCCTCAATTATAACTTGTTACTAGGACGCAATTGGACTTACACTATGAATGTCATTGTATTGTCTGTCTTATGTACTCTTTATTTTCCTCATGATGGGAATATCTTGATGATCAACCAATTTTCCTTTGTGTATGATATCCCCAGTGCATCTGTTGGACTGTCGATCCATGTGGTCGACAATTCTCAGCCGACAATTGAGAATATCGATGTGAAAATGTATTAATCCCTTATGATTACCTTCAGCTTCATGGCACCGGTTCACCATATTTACACCATGTCCAGTAGGCTCGTTTCGTCAGAGAGGTCCGTTCCTTTCCACACTTCATATTTTAATGATCCTTGGACCCTACCTTCCTTGAATGCATCTTGTGAAGGTTAGTCACAAGATGGAATGGCCATTCCACTGTAGGCAACAGAGATAGCATATCAAGTTGTTCTTGACTCTTTCGTTGATCATGATCCTATTACCTCGTAGACAGACAAGGAGGATCATGTACTTGAGCCCATGTGGGCCACTTCGTCGTCTTTTTCACATGAATTCCTCGATGGAAATTTTCCCTCAGATGAAGCTATCATCGAGGCCATGAATGGTTTTGAAAAACCTTGGGATGATATGCATCATCGCTCTTATTTTCTCCTAGATCTTGCCAGAATCAAACAATATGACTTTAGATATACTCTGAGCTAGATAGTCGGTCATGCCATAGTTCTGATTGATACGCATGACATTTATGCCGAGAGAAATATGGTGATTATCTCCCCTACTATCATGATCTATATCTCTCGTACCCCTGGAAAGATTGAAAATGTACACATTGGTCCAGATTATTCACCAGAAGAAATCCTGATCTACACCGAAATCTTCAAGGAATTTCGAGATGTATTCACTTGGTCTTATGAAGAGATGTCAGGAATCGACCCTTGAATTGTTGAAAATGAGATTAAAACTTACCCAGATGCTAATCCTATTATAAAACATCTTAGAGTTGTCAATCTCTGGAAGGCCCCTACTATTAAGGAAGAGGTAGAGAAATTGCTTAATGCCGGCTTCATCTACCCGATTCCCTTGACTGAATGGGTATCCAATCTCGTTCCTGTGAATAAGAAGAAAGGAAACATCCATGTATGAATGGATTTTCATGACCTGAATAAAGAATGTCCTAAGGACAACTTCCCAACACCATTCATCAATCAGATCCTCGACGAGTGTGCTGGAAGAAAAGTTTTTTCTTTCATGGACAGATTTTCAGGATATAACCAAATTCATATTAAACTTGAGGATCAACATAAGATGACATTTATTTGTCCTTGAGGTACTTTCTCATACCGAAAGATACCTTTCGGCCTTAAAAACACTAGAGAAACCTTCCAACGTGCTATGACCTTTGCATTCCATGATATTAAGCATATAGTCCAAGCTTATCTTGATGATCTTGTTGGTCACTCTCGTAAGAGAGTGGATCACCCTAAGAACCTTCGGCTTGTTTTTGAAATATGTGGACATTATCACATCCGATTGAAACCTCATAAATGCATCTTTTGCATTAGGTTAAGACTTCTTCAAGGATTTTTAGTCTTTGAGACTGGGATAATGGTAGATCCATCAAAGGTTGACGCAATACCTCGATTGCCTCCCCCGCACACTATTCGACACTTCAAGGTTTACAGGGGAAATATTAATTTTTACGTCGATTTATAGTGAAATATTCCAATATTACTAAGGGTTTCATGCATTTCTTGAATAAGGACACCCCTTTTATCTAGGATGAGTGAGCCTAGGAATCCTTCAATGATTTGAAGATAGCCTTGGTATCGGTGCCTCTGCTGAAGTCTGTTGACTACAATAGAGATCACTTTATTTATGTCACAGCGTTTGAAGAGACAATTGGTATAGTATTGGTTCAGAAAGATGATGAGCTTCACGACCATGTCATTTACTATCTTAGTCGAAACTTAGTTGGTCCTGAGCTCAAATATTCTCACATTGAAAAGATAGCTTTGGATATCGTTCATGGAGTCCAACAGTTATGCCATTATATATTGCTTTTCAAAACTATTGTGGTTTTTTATGTCAATCCATTTTAATACGTCCTTAGTAGGCGTATCATAGGGGGGAGATACAATAAATGGATTGTCATTTTACAATAATTCAATCTTGATTTCACTTCTGTGAAATCCAAAAAATCACTAGTCTTTGCAAAGTTAATATCCGAATTCCCACGATTAGACGAGGATGTTATTCATGTTGATTCATTTGAGGATGAGCACATTTTCCTTGTCTCGTTGTCCAACCCATGGTATGGAGACATTGTTCTCTATATTCAAACTTTGAAGTTCCCTCAACATCTCTCGCAATATGACCGACGACGCATATGATACCAAGCTAAGAGTTACCTTATTGTTGACGACACTTTGTATTGTCGAGGAGTAGACAATATCTTGTGTCATTTTTTAACTCACGAAGAAGCCGAGTCAGTTCTAAATGATTTCCACAGTGAGGCTTGTGGTGGTCATCTATCTGAGCTTGCGACAATCCATAAACTTTTGTGAGCCAGTTATTTTTGGCCGTCTATCTTTAAATATTGCATTGAAGCAATTAAGAAGTGTCACCCCTATTAGGTGTTCACTATGAAAATGTGCTCGCATCCAACCCCTCTCCATCCAGTCATTATCGTCGGTCCCTTCACCAAGTGGGGGGTGGACTTTATGGATTTCAGCCCAACTTCAGCTGGGAGGAATCAACACATTATCATGGTTGTAGAATACTTTACTAAGTGGGTCAAGGCCATGCCTATAGTTAAATCCAATGAGAATACTATCACCTTCTTCATATTCAATCAAATTATCGCCTGGTTCAGAATCCCAAGTGAGATTATCACTGATCATGGTAGTCACTTTCAGAATGAAATGATGAAAGAGATAGCATCCAAGGTGGGGTTTAATCATGGTCATTCTTCCCCTTACTACCCCTAGGAAAATATACATGTAGAGGCCATAAACAAGCCTCTCAAGACCATTTTGTAGAAAACTATCATCCATAGCAAATCTGACTGGCATATCATGCTATATCTCGCGCTTTGGGCATACTGAACCTTGATCAAGACTACCAACAATTTTTCTCCTTTCCAATTAGTACACATTGTGGAGACGATCTTACCTATTGAATGAGAAATCCCTTCTCTTATATTGGAATTTGTGCTCCTACCTAACACTTCGGATCTCGAACGACGCCTTGTGCACCTACAGAGCCTTCACGAGCAGCGTCGAGATGCCTCTAAAGATATAGAGGAAAATAAAAAACGTGTCAAAGTCCAATATGATAAGTCTATCTATTCTCGGTTGTACGCTGAGGGTCTCTTGGTACTTTTATATGATCAAGCCAAAGAACCACTGGGGGAAGGCAAGTTCAAAGTCATGTAGCATGGTCCCTATATCGTGCGACATGTCTTAGAAAAGGGAGCCTATGAATTAGAATATTATGAAGGGAACATGTTGGCTAAGACCAGGAATGGGCTCTACTTGAAAAGATATTACTCTTGAGCCCCATGATTGGGCGTAACTCTTTGTATACTAATGTAATTTAGTGTATATATCTTTTCCTTTTATTTTTCTCTTCATCTTTCTTATCGAGTTTTCCCTTCATTGGCACATGTCAATAGAGTCTTTGGTCTACATAAGATTTGTAGATGGAGCTAGTTGTCATACAAGGAACTTGGCTTCCTCCGCTTGGGTTATTTACTCACTCGAGGGTCTATTGGTGTCTTTAGGTGGTGTATGCATAGGGCCATCCACAAATAATGTGGCCAAATATAGAGTTTTTATAGAACTTTTGCGCGATTCCATTTCGCATGGTATTCGTTATTTGGAGGCTCTCTTGGATTCCTAGTTAGTAGTATGTCAATTGAACGGTAGTTACCATGTGCGTGACCCTATGTTACTTCGATGATTCCTACGGGTACGCCTTTTAGAACGATAGTTTGATTTTATTACTTATCATCACATACATAGGAGTTCTAATTATGTATATAATGCATATGCTAATTTCGTTTTATATTGGCATTTGTCACATAAATAAAGAAAAGAAAACATTCTCATCAATGTACACATTGTAACATAAGTAAAATCGAAGAACCATGTTTTTATATATATTTATAAAAATATGATGCTTATAGTACAAAATTGGGGCTAACACCCTCAATACACATATACAACCGATAATACAAAATCCATGACGTCTACACCTGTGGCATCGAATGTGTGTCGGGATAACAAACTACAACATTTGTGAGATGTCGAAAGACTCGCACCCAAGATATGGGCATGCCCACCACCTGCCGCTGCATAGCCTCTGATAGATACTCAACTCGAACCATCAGAATCCTTTGTGTCAAACGAGACAGGTTGCCCTGCACATTTTGAAGGACTCTCTTTGCTTCTCCTCCCACCACCTCATCTCCTCGGTGCCTCCAACGATGTTGTGGAATCCTATCCAACCGTCGTGAACCTGCTTTTGCGTCACATACATGTCTAATTAATAATTAAACATCATCCAAACATTTTTTTGTTTTCCTATACAAAAATAAAAAAAAATGAAATATTTAAAAAACTTTGACATACCTATGTCCTTGTAGGTGGTCCTTGGTGGTAATGGCATGTCAGGGTCCCCTCTAACGTTAATCCCTTCATAGGGTTAGCCATCTACAGCAATGACATGTCATCTCCACCAGTAAAAGAAATCATCGTTGTAGGGTGTGGGCACCATACCTCCCCCCTATCATCTCATCACCTCGGTCCACCGTGCCATGGATGGATCGTGAGGTCCTCATGGAATGATCTCCAATATAGGTCCCAAACCTATAACCCACTCGAAGAAATTGCTACACAAGATGGAAGCAAACTCAAAGTTCCTTTTAACACCTTGTTTGCATTCTGTCAACTAGCTCTTCATGTTAGCCAATAGTGAGGTGCACCAATCATACACCGTGGGTCTCAAGAACTCTATGGAGTAGAACATAATTGACCTTGATGCCTTGTGAAATGAAGTCGATCCTATGATCTGGGTCAAAACAAGGACAACAATCTTGAGGATTAGATTTTTTATCGTTGGGATGGGGAGTTGAATCCCGACCTTCTTGGTCCCCGCAATGCAATGAGTGTCTATGTATTATTCTATATTCATACCGCTCCCAGCTACCGGGGATTTGAGGTTGACCACCTCACCCTGACGCGACAACCCCGTCAAGAAATAAATATCCTCGACTTCAATCCTTAATGATTTCCCATCAAGGTTGAAGCTGTCACTGTCTGGATCCCAGTAATCCATGAGCAACAGTAGAAACCTCACCTGGGCCCTCATCCCTTTGAGTGCCCAAAACTTATACAACCCGCATATTTTCAAGGTGATTTGGGCCCTTCAATCTCTTTCCACAACAACATCTACCTCCTCATGTTCCCTTTCCCTCCACTCTAGCAACATATTACAAGAGAAAAAACACTTTTTGAGTTAGAAATCATCCAAAAAAATTGTTTACGGATATATACGTGGGCTGCCACATTCACAGTCGCATATAAGGCTGAGTATATGTTGGTTGTATTTTATACAACCACGTATAATCATGCGTATACATGACCTGATAAATGGTAGCCCGCGTACACCTAAACTTCTGGTTCGCACCCTAAATAAATTAAAAATTGAAACCTAAATAAAAAATGTAATCTACTAGAAAGAAAGAGGAGGGGAAGAGGAATTACCTGGTCTAGACGGTCATTGATTCTGTCACTCATAGCTCCCGTAATCACCAGTTGAAGATCAGAGGTAATTTGGTCCAAAATCCACTATTTGGGTAAAAAAATAAAATGGTATAGTAAATTTGGTTTTTGTTACTATTTATAGCAATGTTTTACCCACTTTGCATAGTTTCAGATAATATTTTCTCCTAATGGACTAATACAATAGTGGATTGAGTTGGTTTTAGTAGTTTGGTCCAGAGACTCTTGCAGTTTTCAACATTATGGTGACCGTTCATAACTTCAGACAAGTATTTTTGATACCCAACATAACAGATAGGTATCCATTCCATTATGCACACTTCCATCATCCTATAACTGTCAGTCATATGCCTTAGGTACGAACCCATTTTTTAACAACATGGAACTTTCTATCTACTACTAGATGTGTCATTATCAAATGGTAGAGACTTACCAAACATGGGTACCCTAGTTAGATCCTCTACTTCATTTAGTTCCCATGCAGAGTTGTTTTCCGTAGGACAAGGAGTCCCTTATAGCTAATACATGACTTTATGTTGATCCTCATGACTCACTCATAAACATGTTGACCTATACCTAGAGGACTCCCAAGCGAGTTTGATTTAATCTCTTTTCCGATTCATTTTCAAAAAGATAAAATATTTTCGAGTGAACTTGTCTCTTTCACACCCGTAAATTGGAGTTTAAAGGATGTATATTTGGTACAAGTTTATCCCTTTTTCAAACAAAGTAGACTAAGATTATGAAAAATGACATTTTTTGGCGTTAAGTTGTGATTGCATCTCATGCCCTTGCTTGTCGTATTGAGCCTATTTCCATTTCTCTCTTTGCTTTATGAACCGTTTTCCTCAATAGTTTTTCATACTCAACCAAGAAGAGCCTTGTTTATATCCTTCGCAGCTTGACACCTTATACCCAGGAGGGAACATTCCCCCAAGTGTCCATCTCTTGCATGCACCTATTTACATTGAGCATAGGTATGTTCCACTACTAGAACTAGTTTTTCTTACTTGCAACACTCATTCCCTCCTATGTATCCTAGCATTCATTTGAATATGAAAAAACAAAAAAATATGGGCGGGAAGGAAGTAGTATCTTCTATTGGCAACAGTCGTGTCTCCTTTGAATGAAGCAAAAAAAAAATTTAGTCCATTTGTCATCATAATTTTGGATTTAGCATGGCCTTAGGAAATTGAGCTCATTAGAGAGAGTTTACACCTCCAACTGGTTACTCTTCCAGTCCCTATGGATATTTTAATAAATGCCTCCTACATCTCATGGTTTCATCATTGAGTCTATGTTGCGAAAGTCTTCCATGTGTCTCATTCTCTTGTTCAGAGGATGTCTATCAACATGTGTCGGCCATTCCTCAGAACTCTTGACTTTGCATGTCGTCCATACACTCAGTTTGTCTCAGAATCACATGAAGTTGTACTCATATTGCATAACCTGGTCCTACTTCCCTCATTGGTAGGTAACCTTCAACCCAACAGTCGGCATTTCATCATTGCTCATTGACTGGGTGATTTCCCTTTTGTTCCACGGTAAGACATCTATTCACACATTGGTATTCATGTAGTGTCTTGGATGCCATTAGCCTTATTGGTGGTTTGCTCGCCTTTTTCAACATTTTTCCTCATTGGCTGCTATTCAGAGGGTATTTTTCGTGTACCACTTGCACCTGGCACACACGAAAGATGCACAGGGTTGTTGGTTCATGAACATGTTCTTTGTCTGATTTCCTCCAAATCATAAAGATCCTTCTTTGTACCTTGTGTTGAATGATGAGAGATGCCTTAATGCTCTCCTTTCAGTGGGTCTCCTTCCATCAACTTCAACTCATCTATTCTGGAGACAAGACCTAGAGTCCTATGAGTACCTAGAGGCTTGCAGTCATTAGTGATAGGTTCTCTTGCCATCGACAGTTGGGAATACATCAATGTCTCTTGATCAAGGGATTCTTAAAGTGTTCGACCTCATCTCCTTTATTCACACTTGTAATAATGTACTTGGTTCCTTGATACCTACTTTCATTATCGGGAGGTTGTCTCACGTTTGTTAATGGTATACCTCAATGACTGGTAATCAAACAAAGTTTCATTGTGTTCGACCTCAACTTCTGTATTCACATGATGTAGACGTGCACCTTTGGTGGATTGTTTAGAAGACTCGAAGACATCAGTTTGTAGTCACATATTCCTGATTTGTTTCTACCTTTTCATTGGACGAGTACCTATGTGACTCTAGTGATCATGGGAGATCATATTATACTCCATTATATACATATATCTTTAGATTGATTCTGAGACTAGTTTTGTTGGGCCTTGTTCATGACTATGACAACCTTTGTCATGTAACCACATTTATATTTTCCTATTCATGGCCATGGACAGTTGTTTGGTATATTTGCAAATGGATCTATAGTGTAATTCAAATTGGCAGCCATATATGCAAAGTGAGTACAGATTGTAATGAGCAATTAGTTCTTCTAGTTCGGTTCCCATTAATCCACTTCTGGGTTTTTATAATTTATTTCGGCCATCTTAGATACTCCTCTAACCTCACACATTAGGGGGAATATGTTATAACAATATTTTCCTCACCCCATGAAATATTGCATAGATGGCCTTTTTCCATTTCCCTATGCAAACTTGAAGTCCCTTTTTGCAAATCCAAGAGCTAAAAAGATAATTTTTCCACATATATGTGCCCTGCCTATATTACAACATGCGTATACGCAAGTTGCACTACTACAACCTTCATACATTGGGATATGTGCCCAAAATTAAAAAATGGTGTCGGGTTTCCATGTCACGTCATGAGATCAATGATCCTTGTCCTTCCATTACTGGAAAATTTATGACTCGGCCATTCAGTTCCACTTGAAGGCTATACATGGGTCAAATCTGAGCTATGGAAAAGAGGAGAAAGAATTCAACTTTGAGAGAAAAGTTACTCTCGATAAATTATTCACTTCACATTGAGTCTACATCCCTTTGTCCTTTAAGTCTAAACACAATGTTCAACCCCCAAGCTCTTCCTTTATTGATTGAGAACTTCATTGTCTCTCTTATATGAGATTTCCTTTGGTGGAGGATTGAAGTGGTGGAGGCCCAGCTGGAAGGAACTTAGTTTTTTCGGTTCCAAACCGTGGCGATGAGGAATTTTGTAACTCATTCACTTCTGATGATTATATCTTAATATAAATACTCTTTTCTCGTCCAATTAATATCCCACAAATATTTGAATTATTATTCCATGGGCGTATTTGTTATGAATGTTGATGTATTATGCTATTGAATGTGTTAACATGACATATTATCACCATATTCTTGTGTTGCTTGGTTGTTGAGGACTAGTTGTAGGTATATTTCTTTGGTTCAAGTGCTCAACGATGGACTTCATCAAACATTTGGACGAGGTAGGCCTTTTATCTTGTCTTGCCAACATATTTTTCTATATAGCATACTTGATATTAGATTTGATTTCCGCAGTCATTTCCTTATGTTGTGGTTTCCCCCTAGCCATAGAGATATTTTCCTCATAACAACCCTCTTTTGTGGATTACTACCCTCTGCTCGAGGGTGACTATGGTTGGTTGCACAACCATTGTTAAAAGATAAGTGTTTTATCTTGTTGTTTTGCTATTTCATGAGTTTATTTTTTGTGCATGAACTTTGTGTGTTTGGAAATAATTCATATGTTTCTATGTGAATTATTAAGCTCCATTCATATCTATTTTAGCATGTTGTAGATGAGTTAGGATTGAGATAGAACCCCAAGTACTTCATTCTTTCGTCAATAATTTTCCATGAAAAGGGGAGATGATCCTTTTATTGGCCCTTTAAGTCTTCCTCTAATTCATTGGTAAGGACAACAAATTTTCCAATATTAATTTGCATACCAGTAACCACATAAAAGGAGTCCATGATTCCTTTCCATGCTTTTAACTCTTGATCATAAGCTACACAAAAAATATTACGTCATCAACTAATAAAATGTGTGTGAGGAATTATTCTTAGGATACTTTTATCCCTTTAATAATGTTCCTGCTATGATATTGGTGGATAATCCTACTCAGGCCATTCGCTACAAGGAGAAAGATAAAAGGGTATAAAGGACACCCTTGACATAGACCCCGGGACCATTGAAAGAAAGAGGATGGAAACGCATAATCCAATTGAATGTGTTTAAATTGATCCCCATTTGGATAAGAGATAAATGAAAAAAATTCCAATCAACCGTGTCATAATCCTTAGAAAGATCCAACTTCATGAAAATTACTCGTATTTTCATAGTTTTCATAGAGTGAATGGATTCTTGGTTATAGAGACTGCATCATGAATTTAGCGACCATTAAGAAATCCTAATTATTATTCTAAAATAGACTCAATGAATATAGGCTTAATATGGGTGGAAATAATCATAGCTATGTGTTAACCTCATCAGGTGGATAACTAAGGATATGATCTCTAGAATTATTACTCAGGTTGATTATATGGAGTCTTGAGAGACTACATGATAACAATACCCTTTGTAAAGATGGAAAACACACTCACCACCATAGATGATCACAAGTTTATAGATGGAATCCACCATATCAGCTGGCTTCCAGTGATGGAAGCTTTTGCTCCATGAGGTACAAGTGATTATTATGGTGAGCATCATTTCAATATCATGTCAGGATTTGATTATGTTTTATTTTTAGTATTGCCCTAATTTCATGATATGTGCTTGGACATTATCGTTTTCCTTGCTTCACCTTGGTGGTTGACATTGTTTGTTCCCTAGTAAGTGGTATTTTGGGGGTATGGGTTTCCTACTAGGAACTCCATTAAAGAACCATCGTACCGTTCCATGATATACCTGAAATTCCATCGTTATTTCCCTTCATTTCCTTATCTCTTGGGATTTTTACGGTGTATTGTTAAAAGAAGGGTTGTCCCCTCATTCTATGGGAAGAAGGGCTAAAGGCCTAGAGGTTAGCGTGTTAAGGTAGATAAAATCCTTATATAAAACTTCCGGATACTTCATACAAGTGATCATTCAAGAAAACAATGAAACACTTATCTTTGATTTAAGGGGACCCACAATATAATAGAAAATGATTAAAATGTTAGTTGAAGGATAAGAGCTCTCATCACAAGTGACCCTATCATGTCAACAGATATCAGTGGTATGACATTGTCATCATATGATCACAAAACCAGGGCAATGGCTCTCAATTTCATGGTGAGAAAGGGGGTTTCATTACGATCCAACCTTCTCATTCCATTAGGTATTTGTGGGTGACATTACCACAACCTGGTCACCACACGAGTAGTGACCTTCCAATCTCCATATTATATATAAAAAAATTCTTTAAAAGAAATAAAGATAAAAGGAAGGTTATGGGCTTGGAAAAAGTGCATTAGAGGCGAAGGTACCACCCTCTACAAGAGCACCATGAATGATGACCTCTGACCCCTTGTATGTCAGGCCCTATGCCCATTGAGTCTTGACCCTACCCCTCATCCAATTTACATGGCTTAGGGAATATCTTGGGAACTCTCCTTGACCTAAACCGAGACCTACAATAGGACACCCTCGTCAACCCTCCCATACTTAAGCTTGACAAATTAAGCATAATGTCTTAGAGATGTTAATTATTTGATATAGTGATATTTTATGCACATGAATATCTATCTTATTTATTGATTGGATTAAATTAACATGATGTTATGACTTGATATCATTAGAGGGAATGTGTTCATTTCTTTCAAGACCTAGATGAGGTGGACAATTTTGGGAGAACAAGCTGAGCTTGGGCTTCCATGAACCTAAGCCCGCAGGGTTATTAGGGGCCCGCATGCTGGATGAGAGATATAAAAATTGGAAGGCCTCAAAGATGGCTTGGAAAACATAGCCTAACCCCCACATGCCAAATGTTTTCCCTAGGAGAGGCAAATGTCACTTCTTGAGACATGACATCACCCTAGAGGGTTAGGGTTTGGTGGGTGAGGTTACACTCGATTTACACTTTGAAGTTTTTGAGGAGAAGAGGGTTTTCACCATGTTGAGATCACTTATATGCTTGGCACATGGCCTTTGGAGGCCCATCCATACTTCTCAACACCAGCGACTTCCTCAAAGTGGAAGAAACGTCCCCTAAAGGGGTGATGTCCTCCTAAATTAGGGTTTAATTTGTTGAAAAAGTGAAGTATAATTGAATTGTTTAATATTATTGTGTTAGCAGGGGAGAAAGATTAGGGTTGTTGACTAATCTTATGTTTCCTCCTTATTTTGTGGACAAGCTATGTTAACTAAATTTTGTATAAATAGAATATCATAAGATCTCATTTTTGAATGATAACTCTCACTCTTACAGAGAGGCTTTGATCTGAACTTTTCGGCCTCCTTAGCTCCTTTAGCTATTGTGCACTTGTGTATGGCTATGATTATGAATGTTTAATGGAAGAAGTGATGTGCTAGTGTTGGAAGGTTATTTTCTAGCTCTTGTGGTGGATGCTGTCTACCAACTACTTAGAGAACTTTGTGAGTTCCTCATTTTTCAAAAGGGTCACATTTTTACCTGGATTTTTAAAAATAGGGTCTATTATTCTTACCTCCCTTTTTAGGTGGTATTTGATATTTTAAATTTTTCTGATCCATAATATTTCCACAATATTTTTTTTAATGCTTCTTTTCCATCTTTTTTTAATTTTTATTTTTTTTCAATGGTGTTTTAGTCATTTTTTAATACTTCTTTCATTCTTAAAATATTTTTACCATTTACTTTTGAAGTGAATTTTCATATAATTGTGCCTCCTTAATTTAATTTATAGTTCCATACTTTAAAAATATAGTGAAAAACATCATTTTTAACAAATTGTTTACCTACTCACATGCATAGAAAATAAGTGTAATTAAATAACACTATTTTTGAATATTTAACAAAAAATATAATTTTATTTTTATTTTTTTATAAAATTAAAAATTAAAAAACTAAGGAAAAGAAAACAATTGAAATAAAAATTAAATTAAATTAAAAGCAAATTTATATTAAAAACAATATATATATGAAAAATACAAAATTAAAAAACTTAAGAACTTACCCATATATATTTATATATATATATATATATATATAAATTTTGTTTTATATAAAGTGCGTTTTATTTTAATTTTTTTTATAAAATTTTATGATTCAATTTTGTTTTCTTTAAATTTTTAAAGGTTTTTACAAATTTGTTTTATAATTTTTTATAATTTTAGATTTTTGGAAATATAATTTTTAATTTCTTTTCTTTTTTAGTTTTTTATTGGTTTTTTTTTTTTTTTTTGTTTTGGGTTTCGATAGTTAATATGGTTATTATTTTTTAAAAAATATGTATATAGTTTTTAGATTATTGTTTTTTTGGAAATTTTAAATTGTTTTACCTCTTTTTAGGTTTTTGTTTTTCAACCATTTTTTTTTTTTTAATGTTTTGTTTTTATTTTATATAATTTGGGTTTTGAATATATTTTTTAATGTGTTTTTGCTTCATTTTAAAAAAAATAGTTGCCAATTTTTTTTCCTTTCTATTTATTTTATTTTTCAATGTAAATTTAGAGAAAAAAAATATTAGTAAAAAATTTTAAGTATTTTGTATCCAATTTTGGGTTTCTTTTTTTTTTGTATAGGGGTCCTATTGTGAAACCACAGAGTTTCAATTAAGTTGAAATGAATATAATTTTGATGTTTAGAAAAAATGTTTGCTTTAGTTATGCGTCACTTTTTTTTATTTGGGTATTTAATTTTAAGGTTTTTTTCTAAGCTATTGTATGATTTTAGGTCCATGCTTGAAAAATATTTGTAATTTTATTTCAGTTTGAAAAATGAATTCTCTGATAGCACCACTTTTTGATTTAAATTGATTTCATGTTTTTATGCAAAATATGAGTTTTTGGGCTAAAGTTCTAGTTTTGAGGTCACAATTCTCATAAAGTTGGTGTATTATTTGATTGTCTTAGAATATTCTTGATGTTGGTATGGTTTTTACTCTCTTGCTATCATTTTATTCAAGTCGATTATTTGTACTTTAAGTTTGGTGGGAATTAGAAGGAGCCACACCCCTGTAGTAGTTTTTTAGATTATTGTTTTTTTTTTGGAAATTTTAAATTGTTTTTCACCTCTTTTTTTCAGTTTTTGTTTTTTCAACCATTTTTTTAATGTTTTTTATTTTATTTTATATAATTTGGGTTTTGAATATATTTTTTTAATGTGTTTTTTGCTTCATTTAAAAAAAAATAGTTGCCAATTTTTTTTCCTTTCTATTTATTTATTTTTCAATGTAAATTTAAGAAGAAAAAAAAATGTTAGTAAAAAAAATTTTAAGTGACCATTTTGTATCCAATTTTGGGTTTCTTTTTTTTGTATAGGGGTCTATTGTGAAAACCACAGTTTCAATTAAGTTGAAATGAGCCATAATTTTGATGTTTAGAAAAAATGTTTTGCTTTAGTTATCGTCACTTTTTTATTTAGGTGTTAATTTTAAGGTTTTTCTAAGCTATTGTATGAGTTTTGAAGGTCATGCTTGAAAAATGTTGTAATTTTGACTCCGTTTGAAAAAATGGTGCTACTGATAGCACCACTTTTTGATTTCAGGTTGATTTTCATGTTTTTTATGCAAAAATATGAGTTTTTTGGGCTAGAGTTCTCGTTTTGAGGTCACAATTCTCGTTAAGTTGGTAATATTGTTGATTGTCTTAGAATATTCTTGATCTTGGTATGGTTTTTACTCTCTTGCTATCATTTTATTCAAGTCAAGTATTGTTATGCTAGGATTTAGGTGGGAATTAGAAGGGCATACACCCCCACCATAGTCTTCACTATTTTATTGCTTCATCTTAATGATTAAGGGTTTGCTAAGAGAAGTATAAGGGCATACACCCTCTTAGCCTAAACCCTAGATTAGAGAAACTTTCCTTGGGGAGTAAAAGGGATTACACTGCCAAGGAGGTAGCTTCTCTAAGCTATGTGTGACTCCATTAACCCAATAGTGAAGGAACTAGTCATTAATTTGTTGCATTGGAGAAATAAAATATTGCATTGGGAAACATGAACTTCAGTCATTTTTGCCTTTTGCAAAGTAGATTGTTTTCCTTGTGCCTTGGGAACCTAACATCCATTAGGGCATACCCATATAGGGGGTACTTATTGCTTCTGTTACAAATTTACATCTTCATCCATTAGGGCTGTAGAAACCCTAGCATACTTTCTTTAATAACTCTCTTGTCAACCATTGGTTTTTGCTCAAAGTTTGCACATTTACTTTCCTTGTCCTAGTGCACGTTTTGGCAAAGATTGAGGGGATTTCAGTGGCTGATTTTCTTTCTGTAATACATTGAATGTTATAGCCATAAGGATGATATAATTATCTTCATACAAGTGTTTACAACAGCCTTATCTTTTATGCTAAGAGTATTGGTTTTTCATCTTGAATTTAGCTAGTCAATTACTAGTCTTTCTCTTACATTTTCTACTTGACCTTTAGAATTTATTGAGGAGATTATAGTATCTTTTTATTGCTGATATATACTGTCATCTATTTATGAAAATTAGGGACATCAAGATTAACATGTTGATCCAACTAACATATATTGTTGCAAGGTGTGTTTTCTTGTGTCTCGAGAAGGTACAATCATCCGAAAGAACTATACCTGTGGGGAAGATTTTACTTGAATTACAAGGCATATCTCCCTACCCTTCATTCCATTTATAATTGACCTATAGGGGCTTCATTTCCATCCATATCCATCTCCATATCAATCCCCCTAGAGTCACCGAGATCGCCTCCCTAGAGTGACCTACTCACCCTTGAAGTGCGGAACCTACATCGAGGTGAAATTGGGTGTAGGAATCCATAGTTGTAGAACTTGTTCCATGGTTGGATCGGAATTTTCCCAACCTACAAGTTGCGCTATAAAATTTTGGTGTTGTTTCCGAGGAATATTTTTAATCTTCTTCATACCCTAACGACACCTTGGCAAGCTATTGCAAAACCTTTTCCTTAGCTTCTCTGGCGACTCCACCTAAGAGACGTTTCCTTTCCACCCTCCTTGATGATCTCATGTTGAAGCTCATCTGACGACTCCACCTTCCTAGAACCCACTTTTCCCTTATCCTTTTCCATCATTTGCTAAGCCTTGAGCTCATAGGGAGACTCCATTGAGGTATCACCCTAAGTGATGGAACTATGGCCTCACGGGACTTACCATGGGAATTCCATAAGGTTTACCCGTCATTTGGTGTTCAGGATACTCCCGGATATCCAAACCATTTCCGGACAGAATGGAGGGAAAATTTCACCAAGTTTGACAGGGATCCAACTCTAGCAGTCACCCATGTCATGAATTATATGAAGTATGCCTCGAGCTTAAATGTGTTACATGAAGATGTGTTGATGAAAATTTTTGTGTCTTCACTGTAATCAAGTTAAAGGGATTGGCTTGCACACCATGTGATCCAAAGAGTATCCCTTCTTCTACAAATATGATTGAATAATTTATCAAGCAATATCGGCGAGCTACTCTAAGTTTTCGAGATGATTTCCAAGAGCTCAAACACACTCTTTGACAAGAAGGTTTTTCGATCGATGATGAGACCATATATGAAGAAAATCTTGAAGAATATTCTGATGAAGAAGATCCAGATGAGACATATGATGAAGATGAGGTATCTTCTCTTCCACTTGATGAGGACATCCAAACCTTTTCTCCTCATACACATCAATATGATAACCTGATGAGTTGTGATCCTTTTGAAGACCTTGATGTTGCTTTATTCCATGACCTTGAAAGTGAAGAAGTATTGGAGGAAACCTTGCATATGACAGATCCCCTTGAAGAAAATAAAGCAAATAACTATGCACTCAAAATCAATCCTCTTGTGATGAAGAGGCGATGGAGGGGCTTGTCTATAAAAAGAAAGAAGAATTATAATAAAGTAAAACATATTGAGGCACCACTATATTTTATCTTGCTTGATGAAGGTGAGGTTGTCCAACCTTGTTTACCTCCTAATGTTGAAGAAGAAATCAATCTTGATGATGATGAATTTGAAGGCCCAGTTGAAGATGTCCATTCCTTTTCTCCTCCTGCACACAAAGACAAAGAGATGGTCATTTTCAGTCACACTAATGGTATTATGAAAGTACCCTTCGATATAGTTGATGAGGCTATAGAAACTTTCATATATACTGGCAGACGCAGATGGGATCTTGGTTTCCTCAAATTTGATAGAGACCCCATTTATGACATTGAGGGTAGCTCTCAGGAAGAAGGGGTGTCATCATCAGAGGAGTGGTCCTCATACGTATATCATTCATATGATTGGATACCTGGTGATGATATGGTTATAGATATATTCCGCCCCTTCGAGGATGGCTTGTCACAGCATGGTATTCATTCATCCTTTGGTACATACCATTTTGAGGATGCATATTTGTTTTATGAGGACTTTCAACCATTGTTCTCAGGTTTTGAGGAATATCAGGAAGTGTCCCCCTCAGAGCAGTCAAAGGTTCATTCTTCAAACTGGAAGTATTTTCATCTTGGAGGTTTCTATGGAGATTCACAGGGGAAGAGGTAGTGTTTTTCTACACCTGATATTGTTCCTTACCTCTTATCCTCTTCTCCAAGAGATCATGCAGTATTCTTCCAATCTCTCATATCCTCTCAACCTTCAGGGAGGAATGATCCTCTAAGTGAATATGAAGACGATTCATCGTCTATGTATAGTATCCCCCTTCAGAGATGGAATGATCAGTCTTATGGCTACACATTCAGGAAGGATAATTAGGCTAATGGTTTCTCTTTCCAGTAGGATTTCCTTTCTCCCTCCCATATTCATGAGTTTTATTTCATGATCAATTATATATGTGTTCATACTCATTATTATTATGTTCTTGCATTATATTTGTTGTATTATATGATTAAGCATAGGGGGAGATACTTTGATGAGATGATCAAATGATTGCACTGGTTGAATGACCTCACCTGACATCACCCAACATGTGATATTAAGGGCCCCAAGGCCCCAGGTAAGTAGGTAATTCATTATGATTCCCTGCATTTTCATCTTGATTTCTCATACTATTTCAGATGCATTTAATTTTCATTTTACTCTACTTGCATATTGATTTCATGCTTAGTTTAGAATTTTTTGAAAAAATGTCGAAATTTTCTTTTTCTACTTCAGTGGGATTAATTATGATCATATGAGAACAAGGATGAGTAAGACATCCTACACTTGATGTTTTGATGTTTCCTTGCAGGAACAAGTCTACCAGGAGATGTTGCAGTTTTCATGCACTCTATGGTGAGCACATGTCCCCAAGTAGGAGCCATATTTTATCCCCATTTTGTGAATAAATAAGTAGATGATGTCTCAATGCCCTCAAGTTTCATATATGGAGTGCCGAGAGACTACATGACCAGCAATAAACTTTGCACAGATGGAAAACCCACTCAGCACCACAGATGGTCACAGGTTTACAGATGGAATCCACCACATCAGTTGGCTTCCAGAAGGAAGTGGGCCTCGCTCCATGAGGTACAAGTCAGTATTATGGTGAGTATCATTTCAATATCTAATCCATTTTATTATATGTATTTTAGATTTCTCTAGATTCCATGATATGTGCTTGGACATTATGCCTTTTTCCCTGCTTCACCTTGGTGGTTGATATTCTTACTTAGTAAGTGGTATTTTTTGGGGATGGCTTTGCTATAGGGAACTCCCTTAATGATCCTTCATACCATTCCCAACCATACTTACCACTTTCCACCATTTTTCCTCTTTGTTTCCTTATCTCTTAATATTTTAGGGTGTATTGACCCAAGAGGGGGTGTCCCTCATTCTATGGGAAGAAGGGGCTAAAGGCCCATAGGGGTTAGTGTTGGGTAAAAGATAAAATCCTTATATAAACCTTCCATATGCTTCACCTAAGGATCACCCAACAAAATCAATGAAACAATTATCTTTGATTAAAAGGGGACCCACAATATAATAAAGAAATGCTTAAAAGGTTAGTTGAAGGATAGGAGGTATCATCACAAGCCAACCTATCATGTCCATGGATATTGATGACTCTGTGTTTTGCCCATTTTTTCTTTGTCCAAATCGCTTTATGAACATGGATATTATACAATTTATTCTTATATTATCTCTTTTTGAAGGTATTATCAGGTTTTTTCCATCAATTTTCTATGGATCGACATAAGGTATGTGTAATCCTTATTTTTTATGATTTTATGATGGTTTATCTTTAATTGAGTGAGTGCAATGTATTAACATTTCTTGTTTGTTTGAAACAGGTCAAAAACATGATCCATCCCTTGATCTGGTCCTCGATTCAGCTCTTGATATGGCCCTTGATCTGGCCCTCAGAGCATAGTACAATTGTGGGTTGGCACATCGGCGAGCTCTTCCCGGCGAATACGAAACATGGGTTTTGTACCTTCTCGAGCTCTCCAACTATGGAACTCATTACATTTAGATTCGAGCAGTTGTGTTCGACCTCTATTTTGAGAGCGTAAAGTTACTTAAACATGTTGTTTGTTACTAATATCTTAATGGTTTTCTATTGTAGGAGAGTTTTGACCATTTCAGTGTTCAACCTCTTGGTTGTACCAAGAAACCCTATAAGTACTGGAAGTCTCTCGGGATGAACATACACAATTTTTATATATATAGATATTATACTGAATTGTTCTGTAAACTCAATTCTAGTGTTTATATGAATGGTGCACTAAGATTATGATTGTATATTGAGTTGGAGTAGTACCATGACTGTCTGGGGGGGGGCACCAGTGGTCTAGGTATCTTGTTATTTTGTTGTATATTCATATTTCTACATTTAACTCTTTTGTGTGTAGGTTTCTTGTTTAAGTTGTATTTATTTCTATATCGCTTACAAGTTACTCGTAGTTGTCTATATCTAATTTTCCATACTCTTACATCTAACATCTCTTATGCAGGTTGTGTTTTACTAATGAATATACGTTCATAGTCATCTAACTGTGCAATTATATACAAGATTTATTTCCTTGTTTTAGAAATTGTAGGTTACTTTGTAGATTGGTTATTTAGGAAGTCTCTATAACAACCACATCTACTTCATTAAGTTACGATTTTCAATTACTTCCTATAGGTCTGTGTAAATTGTTAAATCTATGTAGAATATTTCCAGCATCAAAGTGATATGATAAGAGATGATTTCAAATCTCTTTTACACAATGTTCATAGACTGTATTAATTATAAGAACATGTATTGATATCTTCATAATGGCAAAGCTTTCCATAGACTGTCTTATTCATACTCTGCATATCTCTATAGAAATTAGCATTGAATTAATTCCGCTTGAATTATCAGTAGTGTTAAGATTCCATCATGACATCATCGGCCACCATAGACATAACCATTACATTTGAATATTGTCATAATGCTCCTTACTTTCATTCAATCAGACTAGTGTAAATGATGTGGTAGAATAGTAGTAATTGTGAATCTATGAACAAATGTTTTAAGAATAGAGTTCACTGTGAAGAATTGCTTTTGAAAGATAGCTTATTTTTATGAGTTCACTGTTCATAATTATAGACTGTTCTTAAAGAAATATATTTTACTTTTACTCAAAAAAATTTCACTTAGAATGATGAATTTACCATTCTCAGTTGTAGGTTACTCTGTACATTTGAAGTAAATCTCACTGTCTAAACAGAGTTGAGATTATTCATAATCCTTTTTAGAATTTTAAATAAAGCACCATTCCCTAGGATAAAATTCCCTTTTTCCTAGATAGATTCACTTTCCAAACCTCACAAGTATAATATCCTTACTCTACCTTGACTCATACTATGTCACAACTCTAAGTCTACTTACCTTGGTCGATAATTTAATTCAGGGAAATTAAGGTATATAGTTTACCCATCATTTTTGGCATCGTTGTTGGGGAGTTGTCCAAAGGTAGAAA
>SNQJ01S0062157.1:24034-37090 GCA_010110895.2 Picea sitchensis
GGGGGGGGGGGGTCCGGAATGAGGCATTTTTTCTCAGCGGGCCCTGTCCCAACGTGTCATCAATCCATTGCATCAGACCTCCTCCGCTCCAGACCACTCACTGCTTACCACCCTTCCAACTTACCACCATACCGACAATACCATACCGCCCCTGCCTCATGACATCATCCTGCATTATCCCACCACCCATCCACGAATAAACAAACTTAGGATTAAAGGAAAAATCAAATAAGTTAAATAGATTAATTAATAATTTTAGTATAGTTAGAATAGGTTAAACTGGCTAATAACTAATTAATTAATAATTTAAGTTACTAATTAGGTTAGTGTTCCATTAATTTAAATTAATTAAAAAAAAAAACCAATTAAAAAAATATTAATTAAATAAAACATATAAAAATTAAAATAAAACAAAATAAACATAAAACAAATAACAAATTAAAAATGAAACTAAACTAAAACACGTAACAAAAAGCAAAAAACAAAAATTAAAAATTAAAAAAAACTAAGAGTAACACTATCCTAAGTCCCCACCCACTCTCCCATACATTTCGGACCCCCCCCTCACGTCCCATCACCTCAGGGGGGGTCCGAAAAGTTGTTTCTTAAAAACCACTCACGGACAGGTGTCGGCTCCACATGCCAACAGACCCCCCCCCTAAAACCACTTACCACCTCGAGAGGGTCCGAAATACCACTTATCCCCAACAAAACCGCTTTCACAGCATTTTCAACCAGCCATCTTCCGAAGCGGATTTTGTGCTAACGAAGACAGATTTTAAAAAACCGAGAGAGGTTTTTGTTCAGCACAGGCTAAAGAACAAAAACCTCTTCCAGATTTTGCAAAGGTGCCACCAGTTGGGAGAATCGAAGCTGTCTTTCAGCCTCATTTTTCGGATTTTTTGTTTTCCTGTTACAGTCCCGATTTTGTGGGAGCTGTTACGGCGAGCTGGAGGCGAATTTGGCGAAACCAAAGGAGATTTTTGCCCAGCACATGCCCATCTACAATAACCTCCTTCAGTTTTTGCCCAGGTGTCAGCATTGAAGAGAAACAGATGTCTGTGCGGACCCCTTTTTTGCAGAAATTCAGCCCATCTTTCATGGCGGACAGTTCAGGATTTTTGGGGATTTGTTGTTATTTTTGGCCAAGGCGATTGAATCCGACTTCCAAAAACTTGTTGGGGGATCTCTCCTATTTATTGATGTGAGTTTAATGTAAAAGGGTTGATGATTGAGCTCGGGATTCATGCCCCACAGGGGATACATCGTAATTTTCTAGATGATTTTCCAGAAATAAAAGTTGTAGCTGCAGGATTCTTGTGTTAGACTCACTGGTGATGTTTTTCCTYTCTGGTTAACTGTCTTCTTACTATGTAAATCCATTTGATGTTTTCCCTGATCCAATCATTGAAAGAAAGATTACGAACAGAACTTGTTTTTTGCACTCTGTTTCTAGTCTTTTAATGGTCTGCATGTTTTCGTCTGAAGTTGARCATAGGAATTCTTATCTGCTCCTCTGCTTGATGGATTTTCCCTTMTTTTCCTCTCCTCCACTTGCATTTAATTCAATTTGATCYAGCAGTCTTGCTATCCTGCCCTGTGGAGACAATCTTTTACATCTGAGATAGATCCATTTTCAGAAAGGTAGACTCCATGGCCCAATGAAAATTCGAGTTTTCGATCTCCCAAACATACCAAATCCATAAACAAACTCATGTTCTGCATAACTAGCCTAATTTCTATTCAAACAAAGCTATATCAAACAGAGAGATCCCTCTCTGAGTCTTGGAGGGCTAGATCCAAGACTCGAAGTGGTTTTGATGTTGCCTCTGTGACTGCCTCCACAGCCTTGGGCAAATTACACAGCGCTAACAGGAGGCATGACTGATGTGTGATAGAAACTGTGTTTTGAGATTAAGAATGTGTGTATTTAATGTTCAATGTTTCCTACATGTGACCAAATGTATATAAATTAATGTAACGGTAGATAGTGTGTAATAATGTCACGTAGGTAGGTGAGGTGTCATGCATGATTGGAAATGAAGTCATAGGGTATTTGAATAGTTAGTTATAGGGTGTGAGTTATACTTGAATTTTGGATTTACCCCTTCGGGGAATTTGAATCACTAAAGTTAATGCAAAACTCAAATTTCTATTTTTGATCACTGCAACTCTGCCTCTGCTATTTTAGACACAGTCAATTGACTGCAGCAATAAACCTTGGGGAATAACAGATATACAAACTATGCAATTACAACAAGGTTAAAAACAAAAACATTCTTTCAACTTAAAACACAATCTACCTCCAAGAGAAGATAGTCAACAACAAAGAAACACTACAACTAATTGGATAAATATAAGATAAATTTAACTGAACTTGGAAATTGAAAAAACATAAATTCTTGACCAAAGAATGACTTTGTCAAAAAATTTGCAGCATAGTTGGATAGGCCGTGATGATCTGACTGGATGGTCAAACAATATTTTAAAAAATAACAGAATGTTTGTGATCAATATCACTGGAACTTAGCCCCAGGGGTTCGCTCAAATGGTCATGAGCCAAACGTGAGACCTCTTATCTCTCTCCCAAAGTTGGGGAGGTCACGGGTTCGACTCTCTTGATCCCCTCAGGATTAGGCTCCGTAATCAGGACTAACGGTTTACCCTGTTTACCATGTTTACTATCCATGGATCATGAGGAAGTACTCGGGCGGTTTCTGGGAGGGTTTCCTTGGAAAATATATATATATATCTCACTGGAACTCTGTAAATGAAGTGGGGGTGGAGGTGCTTGCTATCTGGAGGTCCATTCAAGAAAAACATAAGCTTTCACAGAACCTTCCACTAACAGAACATACAAGATAAGTTCACTGAAATTCTGTAAATTCTGCGGGAGTGGACAACTTTACATTTTATTTTAATTTCGAATGCAGCATACATGGAGAGAATTTTCAGATTTAGCTACTGTTCCAGATACATACTGAATTTGGACTCTCCTTGTGTCTTGCAATACTTCAAAGGAACTCATGAAGGCTTCGAAGACCCTGTACTCTTGCTAGCTGGAGTCAATCCTGTCCTATTGGCTTTCAAAGAATTGTGATGATTGTAGAAACTGTAAATTTGGTACTTCGTGAAAAATAAAGTCAGGCAATGTATCCAGTTCAAACAATGAGAAGCGCATAAAACATGAAGGAAACCAGTTGTATAAACATAGAGCCTGAATTCAACAAAAAGTATTTTGTTTGTGGTATATATAGGATACTTCCATCAAATAGATTCATATGTCTAAAATAAATTAATAACTGCGTTCTTAAAAGAGTACCTTAAAGTATAAACAAGATCCTTGAAAAATGCCTTACATTTTAGCCCAATGGGGTTGGATATACCAGTGAAAAATGCAGATTTTTCAGCGGTGACCAAGGTTCAATTCCCATGAGGGCATCCAGCCCCTGAGGTTGCCATGGGGGCACTCAAAGGTAGTGATTGAACATGTGAGGATTGCATTGCACTCCACACGCACACATAATGTTTGCTTTTGGGGTTAGTCCAAAAGTGTTTACACCATGCTTGGGGGTGCTTCATGTGATATGGGGTTCACAGTGTATGGACAACCCTTGGTTGTTCCATGATGGACATGTTATCACACAGTTTGTAGCTAGGTCAAAAGGCTAAAGGATAGAGGCCAAACTGGCGTAACAGGAACCTTCCCCACCCAATGTCACCTCAATGGGGAGGTTCTTTCTATTTAGGGAGGTTAACCCAGGGGAGCCAATGTCACCCCCAATGGGGAGGTTCTTTCTATTTAGAGGTTAACCTGGGAGACATCCCGACAACCCGGGTTTTGAAGAGACAAAGATATAAAGGTCAAGGTTGTGCAAGTCCCTCCCTACGTGTTACCACCAAGGTCGATAGTCCGGCTAATCAGCCAATAAAGAAGTGTATGCCCAAATGAGAACACCCGCCCATAACAAAGCAACAACAGAAAAATTTCAATATATATTGTGTGCTATAACTAAATGGGTTAGTAATTTCATGTAACTATTCATTCATCATATATAAGCAATGTGAAACAACAGATATTAATGAGATCAACGCTTTTGTCAATATAGCAATGGAGAAGTATCAATTCATCAATAACTATTGAGATGATCTAATTAACAATGTGTCTAACCAATCTTTTATTTAATAAATGCTTTCAATCATCATCTAATTGCTTATCATTCAAAGATGTTGCGTCAAGATGGGATAATCAACTATGACGTGTCACCTAGTTAGGGTTATTAGCTAGTTGTTAGGGTTTCAATTTTTAAAGTTTTGAGAGGTTGTTTGAAGTTTGAACACTTTCACTTCAACATTGTGGATCTAACATCAGTGCCTAGGGGTAGATGGAGTCAAATAAGGAGAGGACACAGTTGAAGGAATAAGGGCTAAGGACAAGAGGGAAGGTTCTATGGTGCTGCAAATGGCAGGGCCCTAGAATCGTAACCCTAGGGGGAAAGAGGCTCACCCTGTTGCTTAAGCAAGGCCTCAGGCTCTTTCCTCCTTCCTTAGGTAAAACTTTGCAAAACAACAGCATAGAAGAGATAAAACAAGAGGATGAGGTGAGGGAGAAAGTGTTGCTACGGCAAGGCTCTATCACCAAACCCTAGAAGATAGACGGCCCTAGGTGTAGATAACTCTAGGCCTAGGACGTCACCTCCTTCTTAGCCTTTAAAAAAATCAAAGCTAGCTTAAGGAAGAAGTGAGAAGAGTGTAGCAAAGGCTGTGGGCTCTTTCTTCCTCTTCAATGGCTGAATATTTTTAAAGGACATGAAACAAGGACCTACTATGGTGCTTGTCACCTAGGGTTTTAAATCAGCAAATTTATATAAGTAAATGAAAGAATATAAACCTACAACCATTCACTAAGAAGTTTTGCAAGAAAAAGCACTTACATATCATGATGAAAAGCATATGCAAACCCTAGTTGTAAACCTTCCTTCAAGAGAAATGCCAAAAGTGCCAAGAAAATCCTTCCAACAACAAGTGCACCTTAAAAGGTCAAATACCCAAGTAGGGTGCGAAAATCAGACCTCACAAGAGTGAGTCGTCTATTATGTCCAATGAGGGAAACATCCATGAGTATATAGTGTATCATGACCTATAATTAAAATTAGGCTATTAAAAAAGAATACAAGGCTACAAACCAAAATCATACTATTCTTACATTAAAATGCTTTTCAAAACCCTAAATGAGCTAAAGAATGACGCCAAGTTCTCCCTCAGTTGAGGGTGACGTTAGGTCTTTTGAAGCTAGTCCAAGATCCGAAACGGACGTTAGGCCCTTCCTCGCTGGCTCCTCCAAGTCACACATGTGCCATTCACCAAACTTACCACATCAAGGCATTATCAAGGCCTCCTAGGTGACGCCCTGGTCATCAAAGGGAAATGCCCCATCTGAGAAGGGTCAACCCCCATGGGCTCAGCCAAAGTGTCCTCGAAGAAACTTTTTTCTTCTTCTCATGTGCAAAGGCTCTAATTCAATCATCGCCCTGTCACTGACAGGTCCCAAGAACTATCCGATGGGCCTTTTCAAAATTTCATGGAGGTCCAAACTAATCATCTCCCCATGTGTACTCTCCCCATGTGTACCGATCCAAAAATGGTACATGTCCATCGAACATGGTCCTGCACATCAAAAACTTCGGCCTCCATGGGCTCATTAGTCACGGATCATAGCAATGTCAATCACATTTCATCATTGTCTTATCAAATATATGCATAAAACCCCGATATATCAATCAATAGCTCAAAGACCCTACAAAAACCTATAATACAAGGTTGAAAAGAGAGACAAGATACCCTATTGGGCCAAAGATCCATAAGTAAAGGAAAGCCACCAAGGGGTTTCATTCAAGCCATGTAAAATGAGGTGGTGTGGATAAGGGATGTCCTGACATAAGGGTAGAGTGAAAATCAAAGGTGGCTGGCTTAACTGTGGGTGCCTTTGCAGAAGGTGAGTTGTACCCGCCATGGATGCATTTTTCCAAGCCCCTTTGCCTTTATTCTTTCTTTCTTGTCATTTTCTTTCTTTTTTACTTGCTGACTAACTAGGAGGACACCGCCATGCAGACCGAGTCGACAAGAGTTACCTGCTGCCATTCTTCATGCAGATGATAAGGTCGGCTCGCGGATGAGACCCTTCCTCGGGTCATGCAACCAAAGGTCAATGCTCTCGGGCGGGTAAATCTGATATTAGTGGCACATTCTCATAGGTACCCATGAACATAATAGGCTGGCTCGCGATGAGAATTCCCCTATCCTCTTGGCTAGGTCTTGTTTTTACTTATTTTTCTTAGTATCCCTTGTTTCACGAGAGGCTTTTTTTTTTGCCTTCTCAGGGATCCTTGGATGAGGCATCTCTAGGTTTCATTTTTATGGATTTTGTCTTTGTCACCGCTTACCTCTCGGCCTTTAGCCCCTTCTTCCCATCAGATAAGGTGCAACCCCACAAAAAAAATCATCCTAATGCCCACACTAGGGGAAAGGATAGATGAGCGAGACAAGATGAAAATGATTATATGACGAGAGCAGACGATGGATCTTCAAAAATCCCCCCAGTGACAAACCAAAAACCAATAGGCACAGGCTTACTAAGACACCTTGCCAATCCCCAAATCATGGTCAAGTGGGTCAATGTAAAGATCCAAGCAATGTTAGAAATAAAGAGATCAGATGCATGCATTTAAAGGTTATAATGATCAAAGTGACACATACCAGATACCTCGGACTACTCCTTCATCTCATGGAGCGTTGTTTCTCCGATAATGTAGACCAAAATGATGGTGATGGATGTTGTTGTTGGCTTTACAAGACAAGTCCGATGAAAGAAGAGAAGGATGGCCTCCATGGCTATGCTCAAGTCAATCCCGCTCTTCTGGTGATCTACATACCATAGGACTGCAGGGCCTCGAGATTCCCATTATCCCATGAAACGTGGATGAACATCTCGCTCCAACTCGGGGACATGTGCTCACCGTAGAGCGCATGAGAAACTCAGCATCTCTGGCATAACCTGCAGACCTGCTCAACTCAAAAAGGGCATCAGTAACAAAGGTGGGGTGGTATTGCCACCCTGCAAATATATATGTATATAACTGAAATAAAACAATCAATATGCAAGTGAGGAAGCAAACTATCATGAAATGCAAGTGGTATAATACACGGAAAATGCCTACTTACTTGTACTTACCTGCAGAGTCAGGTCTCTGGGGGGTAGTAACGCTTGATATGTAAAGCGTTTACTGGCAGCTTCAGGATTTCTCCTTCCATGGTCTCTAAGTTGAAAGAATTGGTACCTGCAGAACTCATGATCTTATAAGGGCCTCCCCAAAGACTGTCGAATTTTTTGTGCATACCAGGTTTTTCCTTTCTCTTATCCCACAGTAGTACGAGGTCTCCTTGGCTTTAAGATCAAAGGTGGCTTTTATCTTTTCTTGATTTTTTGTCATTTGGCCCAAGGCAGTTCTTCTCGTCTCATCTAGCTCTATCAATTGATTGATCCTTCCTTGAATTGCTTCTGTATCTATAGTGTATTGTTGAGCAAAACGAAGGATGGGGATCTGGAAGTTCACAAGAAGTTTTGCTTCAAGTCCATATACTAGTTCAAAAGGAGTTTTTCCTATGGAAGTTTTCGTTGTTATTCAGTCTACCCACACTGCGTATTTTATTTTGCTATCCCATGACTTTTTATTTTCTCCAACAACTTTCTTTAGGATATTCATGAGGTTCTTATTGGTTGATTCTGCTAATCCATTTCCTTGTGGATAATAGTTGGAAGAATGGGACAGGGTAATGCCATATTTGAAACAAAATTCTACGAGGGCATAAGAGTTGAAGGCTTTGGCATTATCTGTAGTGATCTTTGAAGGGGCACCAAACCTAGTTATGATTCGGTCCTCCAAAAAATTCATGACTACTTCCTCAGTGGCCTTTTTGGTAGGAATAGATTCGACCCATCTGGTGAAATAGTCTGTAGCAGTCAGGATCCACCGGTAGCCATTACTTGAATTGTCCTTGAATTCACCAACAAAATCAAAACCCCACTGCTGAAAAGGTGCCTCTACCACCACCGGCTTCAAAGGTTGTGCTGGGAGTTTTGGTTTGCCGGAGAAGTACTGGCAAGGTTGGCAAGATCGGACGTGCTGGTGAGTGTCCAAAAACAGCGTTGGCCAGTAATAACAGGCCCTCAGAATCTTATGGGCAGTAGTACGAGCGGCGAAATGTCCACCACAATACCCAGAGTGTAATTCTTCCAATATCTTCTTTGCCTCCTCCTTGTTCACACATCGAAGTATAACACCATCAGGATTTCTCCACTCGAGTCCATCTTCAGTCAAGCAGTATTTCATGGCTCTCAATCTCAAAGCCCTTCTCTTGTAGTCCACTAAGTGGTCAGGGCAAGACAAGTTCTTTGGGTAATAAACGATCATTCATCATGTTCTAATTCGTTGATCATCACATTTATTTGCTCATTCTCACCCATTTGTATGGATTCCTGGTTACTCTCGGTTAGCATCTGGGCTAAACCTTGTCCCTTTATTATTTTGGTGGGTTTTATTTCTAAGTCATACTCCTGGATTTTGGAAACCCATTTTCCCCGAGTACCCATGCCATCTTATTGTGACAAGACGTCCTTCACAGTTGGATACGGGACATAAGCCTTGATTTTATTGTAACCAACATAATTTCTGAAGTGTTTGAAGGACTTGACCAAGGCATAGGCTTGTTTCTCTGTGATGGAGTAGTTTAACTCAGAGTCTCTCGGGACTTTGCTCATAAAGGCCACGGGGTGTTCAAACTTCATAGTCATCAGCATCTTTTTGCATTAGGACACCTGCAATAGTATCCTGGGATGCAAACGAGAATATTATGTAATCTCGTGAGAAATCAGGGCTAATCAAGACCGGAGCTTGGGAGATAGCATTTTTCATATCCTCGAAGGATTTGTTAGTCTCATTTCCCCATCTGAAAGCAACATCCTTTTTTAGTAAAGCACTCAAAGGCTTTATCCTTTCGGCAAAATTTGGTACAAATCTGCGAATGAAGTTGATTTTTCCGAGAAAGGATTGCAGAGTTTTTTTGTTCGTTGGGGGGCAAACATCCTTTATCGATTGGACCCTTTCAGGATCAATGGAGACTCCTCCTTGTGAGGCCACGTGTCCTAACAACTTTCCTTCATCAATCCCAAAGACAGATTTTTTGGGGTTTAGTGAGATACCATACTTCCTGAATCGCTCAAAAACAATCCTGAGATGAGACAGATGATCTTTCATGTCCTTGGACACGACTGTGAGGTCATCTTGGTAAATCTCTATGATTTTTTGTATGAGATCTCTAAAGGCAAAGTCCATTGCTCTCTGAAAAGTGGCATCGGTGTTCATAAGACCAAACGGCATCCTTAAGTACATAAAAGTTCCCCAAGGTGTAGTGAATGCAGTTTTGAGTTGGTCTTCCCTTTTGAGTAAGACTTGGTTGTATCCTGAGAACCCATCTAGCATAGACATCATCCCTGCCCCTGTGACTCGCTGAAGCAAATGTTCCATGTTTGGGAGGGGATAATTATCCTTTAATGACAATTGGTTGAGGTTGCAGAAATCGACACACAGGCGGATATCACCATTTTTCTTCCGAACAACCACCAAGTTTGACATCCAAGAAGAATACCTGATAGGGGCTATGATACCAGCATCGACCATCTTTTGGAGCTCCTTTTGTATTTGGCCTGCCAGCTTTGGGTTGATATGTCTTAGCTTTTGTCGGAATGGTTTGGCCCCTTCTACCAAAGGTATGGCGTGTTGGATGACATCCCCCCTATAGGCTTTCAAATCATCATAGTTCCAAGCAAAAGTATCTCTGAATTCTCTGATGAGCRCTAGTATTTCCTTTCTTTCTTTTTCAATGGTGCCCTTTCCTATTTTGACCATCCTTGGGTCCATTTCTGARCCGATATTGAATTCTAGGGCSTCTTCAGCTTGCTTGTTGGTTCTCTTTCCCTTAAAAACATCATGCCTGTCAAAAAGGTTTTCTAGGGGAATACAACCCTTTGGCAAGGTATTACTTTGCAGGTTAATGACTTCCAGATCCATAGAATCGGCCAGGAAAGCAACTTGTGAATCGGTAAACTCTTTGTTGTTCTCCATGAATTTGATAATTTGATCATCATCTTCGAACACCTGCCAATGTTCCAAATTGTCGGGAACAGAAGGCCTAAAAAGAACCTCCATTTTGCAAAGGTCGTGGAAAGGTCCTTCACATGGTTGTAAAGTAGAAGCAGAGACAGCCAAAGCAGAGACAGCCACGTGGTTTTCTTCTCGAGGAACGGCTTCGATTGACACTTTTCTAAAGGATTTTGAAAGGGTTTGAGCCACATCTCGATACTTTTTCAACTTTTCATTTTTAGTGGCAAATCTCATCAAAACTTGTGACACAATGAGCTCTAAGTCCCCCTTTACTTCCAGGATTGTAACACCTTTGTCAATTGCTAAATTGAGACCTAGAATCAAGGCTTCATACTCGGCAACATTATTGGTGCAATGGAATTCCAGCCTATATGAATGGTAGAAAACCTCACCTGAAGGGGTTGTCAAGACTCAAAACTATCCCAGCGCCTGATCCAGAGCTTGAGTGTGATCCATCAAATTCTAAGGTCCAGATTCCCTCGGTCTCTTCAATGGCATCCACATCCAACTTCCCCTCTTGGATGAACCAATTGTTAAGGTCACTATCGATACATAAAAGTTGGTCACTCGGCTTATCAGAGGTTTCAACCGGGGAGCCAATGAGAGGCTCATTGTAAATGGTGAAGAATCCACCTTCAAGATGAGGGATGGTCGCTTTGGATTGTTGTTTATGAATACTTCCATTCAAGTGCTTTATGAGATCTTTGTGGAGAATAATCCCCAAATTATTCACGTCATTTATGACGACCACATTTATCGAGAAAGGAGCACTGGGGCAGGAGTCAAAGGCTACCTCGAGATTGTTAATGACCCCCTTTGCAAAATCATCTCCGCTATTCGTTTGTGAGAGACTGAGGCCCAATTGATACATAACTTCTTCAGTCATAAAGTTGGTTGTGGCGCTTGGGTGCAGGAGACAGTTGTGGAGGAGGGAGTCTTCAACCCAGAGAGTGACATAGAAAAGTGTGGACCTACCAACTTTGGAAACAGGGTATCCCACTTGGTTGATAAAGAGAGAGAAATCCTTTGGAGGATTATGCTCAACGTTTTCAGGCAGGATAAGCTCTACTTCATGCTCAGGGAGAATCTCCTTCAAAGGGGGTTCTTGGGAAGGGATAATACTTTTATGGAGAAGGCTCCATTTTCTCTTAGTGGGAGCAAGTTCGACTTGGAGAATCTTTGGAGGTTCAGGTTCCACAATAGGCTCATTACCAGGATCCCATAGTTCACAATTTTGATGAATGTAATCTTCAAAATCAAGGTTCCTTTCAATGTGAAAGGCCAGGTCTTGTGCTTCTTCTAAAGTTGTTGGCGACAGGTCCTTGACATTGAATTGTAAGGTTCCTTCCAAGGAGGACAAGAAGTGATCGATGATGGCTTGCTCCGAGGCCACCTTTGACCGGACCTTTTTAAGGAGAAGGTTGAACCTATCACTGAAATCTCTAACACTCTCACAGGGTCCTTTGCAAACTCTAAGGTATTGGGAAAAGGAATCTTGTGAATGCTCACTATCACACCACCTTATTTTAAAGGCCTTTTGTAGTTCTTTGGGGTTTTTTATGCTTCCTTTAGGGCACCTATGGATCCAAACTTTAGCATCACCTATAAGGGAGCTTGCAAAAAGCCTCATGAAGACATCAAGGTGTCCTTGACCATCCAGATGAAAATCAAAACTATCATAGAACTGGGTCCAATGTGAGTTTCCAGGGATACCTTTTCATGAGAAAAGTGGTAACCAAGAATTTGCATCCTCGAGTAAGTCATGCAGTCCTCCTTGGATGTTACTAAAGTCGAAACAGTTGAAACTCTCTGAGTAAGACCATTTGTGAGGATCAAGATTAATTGGGGGCGCAGAGCTTGTTGGGGTCCACAGTAGAGGGATTTGAGTATTGTCGCCCACTACGGGTCGTCATTTGTGGAGTCGCCAGATAGTTTACTTGAAACTACCAAAGAAAAGGGGAAACAATACCCTAGTGGAGTCACCAGGCAAGCTTGTAGGAAAAGGTCTCTAGGGCAAGGCTTACCGAAAAGGTTTGTCGTTGAGGAAGATTGACTCAGTATTCCCTGGCAATGGCGCCAAAATGTTATCGCACAGTTTGTAGCTAGGTCAAAAGGCTAAAGGATAGAGGCCAAACTGGCGTAACAGAAACCTTCCCCACCCAATGTCACCTCAATGGGGAGGTTCTTTCTATTTAGGGAGGTTAACCTAGGGGAGACGTCCCCGGTAACCTGGGGTTTTGAAGAAGCAAAGATATAAAGGTCAAGGTTAAAGTCCCTCCTCATAGGTTACCACCATGGTCAGATAGTCTGGCTAATCAACCAATAAAGAAGTGTATGCCCAAATGAGAACACCTGCCCGGAACAAGACAATAGCAAAATAATATATATTGCAGTCTATAATTCAATGGGTTAGTACTTCATGTAACTATCTGATATCAATATATAAGCAATGTGAAACAACAGATATTAATGAGATCAACGTTTTTGTCAATATAGCAATGGAGAAGTATCAATTCATTGATAACTATTGAGATGATCTAATTAACAATGTGTCTAACCAATCTTTTACTCAATAAATGCTTTCAATCATTATCTAATTGCTTATCATTCAAAGATGTTGCTTCAAGATGGGATAACCAAGTGTGACGTCAACCTAGTTAGGGTTAGCTAGTTAGTTAGGGTTTCAAATTTAAAAGTTTTGAGAGGTTGTTTGAACACTTTCACTTCAACATTGTGGGTTTAAGATCAGTGCCTAGGGGTAGATGGAGTCAAATAAGGAGAGGACACAAAGTTGAAGGAATAAGGGCTAAGGACTAGAGGGAAGGGTTCTAGAGTG
>SNQJ01S0062158.1:0-19380 GCA_010110895.2 Picea sitchensis
CAACTTGCGACACTTGCGAAAGTTGATGCGACACTTACGACAATTGAGAGGGATAATGCGACACTCATCCAGCTGAGCAATTTTGACGTGTAACACGTGCCACATGGGTTTAAACTTACCTGCCCCTAGAAGTTCTTTGGCTTGGTCATACAAGAGGACCAAGTCACCCTTAGCATACAACCAGGCACAGACAGACTTGTCGTACTGAACCTTAACATGTTTCTTGTTTTCCTCGATAGCTGTAAAGGCATCCTGAGGCTTCTCGTAAAGACTCTCTAGGTTCACAAGGCATCGCTCTAAATCCGAAGTGTCAAGTAGGAGCTCGACTGCCAACTTTAGGTAAGGGATTTCACATTCAATGGGAAGGATCGACTCCACACCGTGCACTAAATGAAAAGGGGAAAAACTAGTGGTAGTCTTAACCGAGGTTCGGTATGCCCAAAGTGCAAGATATAGCATGATGTTCCAATTGGAGTTACTTTGACTGACATTTTTTTGCAAAATGGTATTGAGAGACTTGTTGATGGCCTCTACTTGTCCATTTTCCTGGGGGTGATAAGGGGATGAATGACCATCTCTAAACCCCAGCTTAGATGCTAGTTCTACCATCATTTCATTCTGAAAGTGACTACGATGATCAGTGACAATCTCACTCAGGATACCGAACCGGGCGATAATTTGGTTGAACACAAAGAAGGTTGCAGTCTTCCCATCATAATTTATAGTAGGCATGGCCTCAGACCACTTAGTGAAGTAGTCAATGACCACGATAATATGTTAGTGCCCCTGAGCTGAAGTTGGGTTGAAATTGACAAAATATACCCCCCACTTGATGAAGGGACTGATGGTAATGAATGGGTGAAGAGGGGTTGGATGCGAGCACATTTTCTGAGTGAACACCTGGGAGGGGTGACACTTCTTAACCGCTTTAATACAATCTTTAAAGATAGTGGGCCAGAAAATAACTGGCTCGCAGTATTTTTTGGGTTGTCACAAGCACGGATAGGTGACCACCACAAGCCCCTTTGTGGCAATCATTTACGATGGACTCGGCTTCCTTGTGAGTTAAGAAACGATGCAAGATATTATCTATTCCTCAGTGATATAAAGTGTCACTGGCGATGGTATACTTTTTGGCTTGATATCTAACACGTCGTCGATCATCTCATGAGAGATGCTGAGCGCACTTCAAGGTTTGAAGATATAAAACAATGTCTCCATACCAGGGGTCGAACGACGAGACAAGGAAAATGTGTTTGTCTGCAAATGAATCTACATGGATAACATCCTCGTCTAATCGTGGAAAATCGGATATTAACTCCGCAAAAACTAGTGATTTCTTGGACTTGGCCAAAGCAAAGTCGAGATCAAATTCTTGTAGGATGAAAATCCATTTATTATATTCCCACCTATGATACGCCTGTTGAGGACGTATTGAAACAGATTGACATTAGCATCCACAGTATTTTTGCAAAGAAATATATAGTGACATAAATGTTGGACTGCATGAATGGAAGCCAAAGCTATAGTTTCAACATGAGAGTAATTAAGCTCAGGGCCGAATAGATTTCGAATAATATATTAGATGGCATGCTCATGGATCTCATCATCCTCCTGAACTAGAACCATACCAATCGTCTCAGCAGACACGGAAATATACAACAAGTAATCTCTACTGTAATCAGGGGATTTCAGCAGAGGGGTTGATACGAAGGCTTTCTTCAAAGCATCAAAAGACTCTTGGGATCACTCATCCCAGATAAAATGAGTTTCTTTCTTCAAGAGGCACATGAAACCCTTAGTGATATTGGCATAGTTCACTCTAAAACGACATAGAAAGTTAGCTTTCCCCTGTAAACCTTGAAGTTGTCTAATTGTGCATGGCAGACGCAACTGAAGTATTACCTCAACCTCAAGAGTATCTTCCATGATCCCGGTCTCGGAATCTAAAAATCCTAAGAGACGACCAGACTTAACGCAGAAGATGCATTTATGAGGTTTTAACCAGATTCTATAGTAACAACATCTTTCAAAAACTAGTCGAATGTGTATAACATGATCCAATCTCTTGTGAGAGTGAGCAGCAAGATCATCAAGGTAGGCTTCGACTATGTGTTTGAGATCATGAAAAGTGAAATTCATGGCATGTTGGAAGGTTGCTTCGGAGTTTTTAAGGTCGAAAGGAATTTTCCGGTATGCAAAAGTACCCCAAGGACATATAAATTCCATCTTGCGTTGGTCCTCAGGTTTGATCTAGATTTGGTTTTATCCCGAAAATCCATCCATAAAAGAAAATATATGGATTCCCGCATACTCATCAAGAATCTGATCAATGAAAGGCATGGGGAAGTTATCTTTAGGACAAACCTTGTTCATGTCACGAAATTCCATACACACATGGATGGTTCCTTGATTTTTATTCATGGGAATGGTGTTGGATACCCATTCGGTCAAGGGAATCGAGTAGATGAAGCCAACATTAAGTAGCTTCTCCACCTCTTTCTTAATAGTATGGAACTTCCTAGGATTTGCAGCTCTAAGACATTTTCAAACAGGTTTAGCATCCGGATAAGTCCTAATATCATGTTCGGCAATATGGGGGTCGATCCTTGGCATCTCTTCGTATGACCAAGTGAATACATCTCGAAATTATTTGAAGAGTTTGGTGTAGATCATAATTTCCTCTGGCAAACAATCTGCACCTATATTTACATTCTCAATCTTGCCAAGGATACGAAAGATATCGATCGAGAGTAGGAGATATACTTTCCATATTTTCTTCAACATAAATGTTGTTCATATCAATTGGAACTACGACGTGACCGACTATCTCACTCAAGGTAGACTGAAAATCATCTTCCTTGATTCTTTCAAGACTTCGGAGAAAATAAGATTGATGATGCATATCATCCCAAGGTCTCTCGAAACCATTCATGGCTTCGAGGATGGATTCATCCAAAGGAAAAGTCTCATCTAGAAAATCATGTGAGCATGAAGAAGAGGTGGCACATACATGCCTAATAACAGGATCCTCCTCATCCGTCGGCGAGGTAACAAGATTGGGATCTGCAGAAGAGTATAGAACATCTTGATATGCAATCTCCATTGTCGATAGTGGCATAGCCATGCCAATGTGAAACTATCCTTCACCCGATGAATTCGGAGAAGGTAGTGTCCATGGATCTCTAAAATAGAAAGTGTGGAAAGGTATGGACCTCTCGGTTGACACTGACCTATTGGACATGGTGTAAACGTGGTGAATCGGTGTCGAGAAGTCGAAACTACCCATGAGGGAAGAATACATTTTGATGCTAATATTCTCAGTTATCGGCTGAGAACTTTTTATCATAGGGATCGAAGGTCCAATATATGCATTAGGACTAAAGTAGACAAAGGATAACTGGTCAATAGTCACGATCTCCCCTTGATGAGGGAAACAAAGTATACGAAAAACGGACGATACGGTGACAACCATAGCATAGGTCCAATTGAGACCTAGTAACAGATTATAGTCGAGAGGTGCATCAACTACCTCTACTTCCAACTCTACCATCTTCCCACCTAACTGGACTAGAAAGGAAAGGAGAATACCATGAGGGCAGAAGGAATGACCATCAAATTCAATCAACATATTCAATGACTTGGAAAGGGTCGTAGAATCGAGAGCTTTCCAACAGACCAGGGACATCACACAAGTGGCAACACCTTCATCAATGATTGCTAGTTTGATAGTATACTTGGAATACTCCACATGGATTTGGAAAGCCACATGGTAGGGTAAGAAAGGCTTCACATCCGTGACATCAAACTTGATGAGTTTTGAGCCACTAGAATCTAGAGATCCTAAGGCAGAGAGAAAGGAATTCCTCTGTGATGGACACGTCTGGAGTACCTCCAAAGAAGACATTGCACAAAGTGTTTGGCCCAGATCCTCAACGATAGAGAAGTTCTTGATGGCTCTAGCATTAGGGTTGTGAGTAGAGAATTTGAGTACTCCTTTTGAAATACAGGGCGGTGGCTCTGGTTTCTCAGTCTGTAGGTTTGTCTCCAGAGGGGGAGGAGGAGCTTCTAGGCCAGTACTAGCTTTTGAAGAGATATAATCTTGAGAATGGGTGGCTACATCAATTTTTGCGTCAACCATATTGATACAAACATGGTCACCATCTTGCGATGGTGGGTTTTGACCTCCACCGGGAGCATTTCCAACGTTCGAAGAGCTCGAGGCTAAGTGTTGATTGTGTGGGAATGGATTCGTCAGCACAATGGGCGATAGGTTTAAAAGTCTCGTAGCCTCCATGAGTTTGAGGCATAAATGCGTAAGGTGGTCATCGGTACAAAGTTTACAAGGAAACTTCACCTTACATTTCTCTTTCTTTCCCTCTCCAGCGTTATCATTTTTCTTCCCATTATTGTCTTTGTCCTTGGGTTTATTATTATTCTTCCCACCCTTATGATTATTTCAACCTTTCCTTTTATTCCCATTTGATTGTTGGTCACCAGTTGGGTTCTTCGACGACCACACAGAGTGTACGTCTGTTGATTGGGTGGGTTTGGAGGATGCAGGTGAAGTTGATCCTTCGACAAACTTCGTTACCGAGTCTGCGGGATTTACATTGGTGGACCCTACGATTCCATCGGCATGAGGTCTGGGATTTTTTCTAGGATCGTGATTTAGCCATGTTGTGTCTAGAAGAAGGTGATATAACATCCCAGACTGAGCATATATTAAATCTAATTGTTGGGCTCTGAAGATAGCTTCTTCCTCGCTAAAGACCCTAGAAACAGAAATGTCCTTTGAGATAGGAGTGTGAAAATAATTTAGGAACCATTCTAGAAGAAAGGTCAGGGGTATAGGAGTCTTAATCAACTGTTTCTGCCTACACCATTCATGGATATGGTATGATATGTGAGTGGCGGTACCCTGGTGTAGAGTAGACAAACGTTCGAGGCCAACATTGTAACAAATGGGTAGTTGAAAGTGGTTGAGAAAGTCTAGCACTAAATGATGTAATGACCCATATGTCCCCCTAGGTAGCTTAATGTACCATTGTGACGCAAATCCAATGAGAGTGCGCTGAAACAATCGTAATCTAATAGAATCATGGTTAAGAGAATTTGATGAGCACCAAAGGTGAAAAGTAGTGATGTGATCACCAAGGTCCTTTCCATTCTTACCTTCAAACTTTGGAATGTCTGACGGAAGTTTGGTAGGAACAGGGGGCCATGTGGGATCATGACTCACCAGGTCACTCATTAATTTAGACAAGTTTGGCAGATTAAGCATGGCTAGAAAGGGAATATGGGGTTGCGACACCTGACCCCATCCTCCCCCAAAATATTGTGCATTAGGAACTACATTCCATCCAGGGTTCTGGTGAGGACCGAAACCTTGTCCGAAATTGTAAGGCCCTCCTCCAGGCTGAATTGTATAAGATGGATTGGGCATCATCCCAGTAGGAATGTTCTGATAAGGGTTATGAAAATTGCCCCCAACCCCCAGATGGGTTAGATCCAAGCTGGGGGTTGTGAAAATTTCCCCCAACTAGATTGGATCCAGGTTGGGGGTTGCCTAAAGTGTAAGACTGACCTCTTCTAGATGGGAATCTGGAGGATTGAAGTGGATTCTTCATACCAAAATTATTGGTTGGAATCAACACCGAGGGGGTAGGGATGTAGGCTAGAACTTGTCCACCAGCTGGGTTGTTCCATCCAGTTGTAGAAGGATTAGATCTGGGGTTATGAAAAGGGGTACTTCCTATATTATTATTCGTTTGGGGAATATGAGAACCACCAAACAGGAAAGGAGTGTAAGGAGGTGTAGTGCCCCCAAGTCCAAAGCTAGCGTTAGGGCCAACAACTAGGATGGAAGTTGAAAACTGCGACATGAAGTTAGGCATACCATAAGAAAATGGATTAGAAGCCATAGGGATGGACTGAGCATTGTAACGCAACAAGTGTCCTAAACCCCCAAAAGGGTTCGAGGAAAGAGATGAAGCATTAACTACAGGCTGAGCCATAGTGTTGGTGTAAGCCTTCAACCCTGCAACTGTAGTGATTGGAGGAGTTGAAGGGGTGCCATTAATTATAGTGGGTATGGGATTCAAAGAACTACCAGAGTTCTAAAGACTGGACTCAATACTCATCCTTGTGGAACCTCAAGTCTTAAAGGTGGATGTCTGTGTACCATGCCTGATAACTCTACGCCTTTTAAAAGGCAAGAACTCAAAAACCGGTGGTAACTGTAAAAATCGACGGGGCCGATGAGGAAGTTGGTCCGACTCCATGATGACTTATGACTCTACAAAATAAAAATATATCCTAAGGCCAACTACAAGTCAAATAACATATGAAAAAGTCACAGCCAATATGCATGCAAACGGGCTAAAGTGGCTGAGTGGACTCCCTCGCTAAAGAAGGTATGTCTCATCCAAGAGGGACTTGAGACTCCCTACTAAATTTTGGAGGTAACAGAATCAGTTATAGGGGTCCTTGTGGGCTTAACAACTATTCAGTCAAATCCCCCCGGAGAGGTAATCCTCCATAAAGGCTATGTGTTGTTCGACCCCTATCTGACCCAGGGTACAAGCAGAATAACCCCTGCAAGTAACCTATGAGATACCTAAGTAAAACAAATAATAAACCACTATATAACCGATGCACAGGTGAGCAGTAATAAGTCTGGATCACCGTATGGGTAGGGTAGAAAAGCCCAAAACCTTGAAAGTTTCGCCTCTCACAGAGGTATGGGTACTAGAAATATCCCCAAATATGAATAAATCCATAGAAATATCTCTGACACTAGGTGAGTATCCAGGGGTTATCCCTTCAACTAACTTCACGCGACCTCATGATTAACTCTGATGTGAGCGGAGTCTCCTGATATTACCAATTATACAATGGACTTCTCAACTCCCTGTCTCAAACACATATGTTGATTTAATTGCCCTTGAGAAGTTTACTCAAAAGATCCTTTTCCAAGGCACTAAATCCGAGACTAGTTTGTGCACCCTAAAAAATAAAATTGTGACTGTTATCGCACAGTTTGTAGCTAGGTCAAATGGCTAGAAGATAGAGGCTAAACTGGCATAACAGAAACCTAACCCACCCAATGTCACCACAATGGGGAGGTTCTTTCTATTCAGGGAGGTTATCCCAGGGGAGACATCCCCAGTAACCTAGGGTTTTGAAGAGGCCAAGGTATAAAGGTCAAAGTAAAATTCCCTCCTCACAGGTTACCACCAAGATCAAATAGTTCGGCTAAATAGCCAATAATGAAGTGTAGGCCCAAATGAGAACACTTGCCCGTAACAAAGAAATAGAAAAACAATATATGCGATCTATGATTCAATGGGTTAGTACTTCATATAACTATCTGATATCAATATATTGGAAATTATACAATAGATATTGATGAGATCAATGTTAATTAATATAGAAATGGAACGATATCAATTCATCAATAAATATCGAGATGATGTAGCAAACAATATATCCAGTCAATCCCTTACTCAATTAATGCTTCAAAACACCATCTAATTGCTTATCAACAGAAAATGTTGCGTCAAGATGGAATAACCAAGGATGACGTCAGTCTTATTAGGGTTAGTAGTTAGTTAGGGTTTCAAATTATAAGAGTTTGAGAGTTGTTTCAATCACTTTCACCTCAACGTTGGAGGCTAAAGATCAATGCCTAGGGTTACTGAGTCAAAAATATGAAGGAAGCACAAGTTGAAGGGGACGATATTTAAAGGACAAGAGGAAAAGGTTTCAAGGTGCTGCAATGATAGGGCCTTGAAGACAGAACCCTAGGGGAGAGAGGCTCACTCCGATGTTGCTTAAGAAAGGCCTCGTGCTCTCTCCTCCTTTTCGGAAAATGGCTAGCTCAGAGACAAGTAAAATCAAGACAAGAGAGTTTAAAGAGGGAGAGTGTTGCAAAGAAAAGGCTCTTTCATCAAACCTTAAAAGAAGAATGGCCCTAGGAATAGATAACCTAGGCCTGGGACGTCCTCTTCCGCTTGAATTTTAAAGGTACAACTAGCTTAAGGGAAGAACATAGAAAGAGTGTAGCAATGGCTAGGCTCTCTTCTTCTTCTTCAATGGCTTAAAAGGTTTTTCTATCAGGGGACATGAGACAATGACCTACTTGTTTGTCTATCCCCTAGGGTCTTGATTCAGTAATGTATATCACATTTCATCATTAATATTATCAAACATATGCATAAAAACCATAATATATCATCCAATAGCTCAAAGACATTACAAATACCTAAAATACAAGGATGAAGAAAAGGACAAGACACCCTATTGGGCTAGTATCCATAAGGAAAGGAAATTTTCCAAGGGGTATCATCCAACCATGTAAAATGAGGTGGTGTGGATAAGGGATGTCTATACATATGGGTAGAGTAAGAGCCATGGATGCATGATATTACCTGTGGGTGCCTTTGTAGAAGGCGAGTTGTACCCGTCACGGATGCAAATTTTTCCAAGCCCCTTTTTGCCTTTATTCTTTCCTTTATTTTATTTTTCTTCTTCTTTTTCTTTTTATTCAAGGGATAACTAGAGGACACTGCCTTGGCATGGTGACCAAAGCTGACAGTGTTACCCACAAGTACTTTCATAGTGGTGACAAGGTTGGCTCGTGATGAGACCCCCTTTCCCTTGGCCATGCAACCAAAGGTCACTGACCTGGTGTGGTAACCAAATGGTGGCAATGTCATGTTGTTAGGTACCCATGAACATAATAGGATTGCTCGTGATGAGACTCCCTATATTCTTGATTAGGTCTTGTTTTTTATTTTTTTGGGTCCCTCTTTTTTCTTGCTGAGAGGATTTTTATTGCCTTCTCGGGGATCCCTGGGCGAAGCATCTCGAGGTTTGATTTTTTAGGCTTTTATCTTTTACCAGCTGCTTTTACCTTCTGGGCCTTTAGCCCCTTCTTCCCACGAGATAAGGTGAAACCCCACAAATAGATCATCCTAATGATCGGACAAGGGGAGTGGGACAAATGAGTGGGAGACAAGATGGAAAAGTGATGGTATGATGGGAGCGGATGATGGCTCTTTAGAAACCCCCCAGTGGAAAACCAAAACCTATGGGTACACACTTGCTAGGGAACCTAGTCAATCTCCCCAAGCATGGTCAAGTGGGTCAATGTAAGATCCAAGCAGTCGTTAGAAATAAAAGGAATTAGATGCATACATTTAAAGGTTATAATGATCAAAAGTGACACATACCATGATACCTGGACCAATTACCTCATGGAGTAAGATCCTTCTTCGATACAAGACCAAGCCGATGGTGATGGATGTTCATATTGCTGACAAGATGAATCTAACGAAAGAAGAAAAGGATGGGCCATCTAAGTCCATGCTCAAGTCAATCCTGCTCTCGATACTCCATGTCTAGGACTTGTGGGCCTCGAGACATGATCTCCTAGTTATCCGTAGAAATTGGGGATAACATCTGGCTCCATCTCGGGGACATGTGTTCACCATAGAGCGCATGATAACCTCAACATCTCTGGCATAAATTGAAGACCTGCTCAAATTGATAGGGGTATCGGTAAAAAAAATGGGGCAGTAATGCCACCCCAGCATATATAGACATATATATATAACTTAAATAAAACAATCAATATGAAAATGTGAAAGAAAACTAACATGAAATGCAAATGGTATAAAACACGAAGAATGCTTACTTACCTGTGCTTACCTATGGAGTCAGGTTATCCCATCCTGGTGGGGTTTGAGGAGGCATCCGCTGACAGGCACTGTGCACCTTTGTCCCTCCAGTGTAGACAGGTAATAAGAGTCATTAACTGACTTTCTTCCAACCTTAAAAGGGCCAAGCCAAAAATGATTGTTTCTTTGATATTAGTAGGCTTCCCTTTATTGGCATCCCACATCCATACTATGTCCCCTTCCTTATACTCTTTGTCTTTGAGTTTGGTCATTCCTTGAACAACCCTGGTGTATTGTGTAGAGGGAGGTGGGTGGGAGTCTGCTATAAAGATTTCCTGCTACGAAGGATGGATCCATAAATCATCTTCTCTTATGGTGCCAACTTCCATGTCTTTATACCTATCTATGAGTTGCATGTATTTTTCTTTTGTGGACCTTTGTATCTGATCAAAATATTCCTTTGTTGCAAAAGGCGTATTTTCTAGAGAATATTTATGAGGAACCTGTCTGGTTTTGTCACGTGCTTTGTCATCTTTGATGGAATTATTGGGCTCTTGCACATAAGTTGTAGTCACAGGTACATTCCGGAGACGACCAATAGTTTCATCTTTCAATGGTCCATCTGATCCTTGGAAAAAGTTGTCAAATCACTCATTGATAGATGGTACCTTGATGACTTCTCTCAAAGGGATGGTTACAAACATCTTGGATAATGCTCCTTCAAGGTCAAATTTTAGGTTAACCCTTTCAGCATTGGATGTTTTAGGAAAGATTACATTCACAGGTGGGTTTTTTGTTTGGTCAGCGGGAGGTTGGTCCAACTTGTTTCTTCTATACACCTGGAACTCTTGTTTCTTTAGCTTTTCTCTTGATTCCTGGTCCAGTTTGTTTATCACCGCCATCCTGGCTGACCTGGCTGCTTCTTTCATGACCTCCTGATGCTCTTTAGTGGTGATATTTATTTTAGGGCCTTCTATGAAGTAGTCTATAGTGTTTACTTGTTGATGGCCACCACTATTGTAAGGACACTCATGTTCCCAATGTGCATCACTGCATTGAAAACACCAAGGGTTTTCATCCATAATGATGGTGCTTGGAACTTCTATGTCTTTGAAAACATTTTTGTTCCACTCAATGAAATTACTTACTCTCTGTACTGGATAGCCATCTTCATCTAAATCTTCATAGGTATCAGAGGCATCATTTGGATAATCACCCCAATCTGTGTCTTCTCCTGTCAAGGGAAAAGTGGGACAATATTGAAACGAGTATGGATCCACTGAAAAGGGTGTTTGTTCATCCTTCTCAGAATGACTGGTTTGTAATAGTGTGGGAATCCCCTCAAAAGGTAATTGGTCATCCGAATCTTTCTTTTTTAGAAAAGAAATTTTCAACATCTCACGAATCCTTTTAACCTTTTGCAGGATATAGGACATACTAGTGCTTGGATCGGTTTCTTCAGACTTATCGGCTTCACTCATATCTTGATCTTCTAACATCGGTGCGTTCAAGACAAACAAGGAATCTTCAAAGTTAGGTTTTTTGTGAGTGGTTATGCCCAAATCTTCGGATGGTTCGTGTTGTCTGGAGACATTTAGAACATTGCTTGTGTTTGAGAAAGTTGAGTTCCATTCCCTTTTGGGAGGCATGAGTTTTACTTCAAGAATTTTTGGGAACTTAGGCTCAGCTTCGGTGACATCCTCATCACTAGATATCCTGGGGTCATTATTGTGTGAGAGATTGAATTGATGGATGTAGTCTTCGAACTCAAGGTTCTTCTAAATCTAGCAAGCAAATTCTTGTGCTTCTTCTAGAGTCGAGGGTGACCGATCTTTGAGAGTAAACTGCAAAACTCCTTTCAACAAGTTCAAGTAGTTTTGGAGGACAACTTCTTCTGAGAAACTAGGCCTGATCTTTTTGAGTAGAAGGTTGAACCTATCATTGAAATCCCTAATGCCCTCGCTAGAGGCTTTGGAAGTTTGTTAATCCATCTTCTGGCACTTCTGGTAAGTGAGATCACAAAGAGCCTTAAAAATGCATCGGGGTGTTCTTGTCTGGATTGGTGAAACTGGAATGCATCACAGAAGTCGGTCCAATGAGAATTGCTATAGGATCCATCTTCCCCTGAAAACGTAGGTATCCAGGACTCGACCTTCTTGGGTAGATCATGTAACCCCCCTTGGGTGTTAAGTAAACTTAAAGGACCAAAGAGTTCTTTATGAGACCATTTGGGAGAACTTACAGGGGTGACAAGATTTGTGGAGGTCACAGTAGTAGATGAAATAATATACTGACACCCACTATGGGTCGTCATTAGCTATTTGTGAAGTTTCCAGATGATTTGCTTGAAATCATCAAAGGATAAGGTAAAACACCCTAGTGGAGTCCCCATGTAAGCTTGTAATATAAGGCTTCTAGAGGCAAGGCTTATCGAAAATTGTCATCTGAGGAGAAAAGACTCAGTGTTCCCTGGCAGCGGTGCCAAAATGTTATCGCACAGTTTGTAGCTAGGTCAAATGGCTAGAAGATAGAGGCCAAACTGGCATAACAGGAACCTACCCCACCCAATGTCACCACAATGGGGATGTTCTTTCTATTCAAGAAGGTTATCCCAGGGGAGACGTCCTCGATAACCTAGGGTTTTGAAGAGGCCAAGGTATAAAGGTCAAAGTAAAAGTCCCTCCTCATAGGTTACCACCAAGATCAGATAGTTCGGCTAAACAGCTAATAATGAAGTGTAGGCCCAAATGAGAACACATGTCCGGAATAAAGCAACAACAAAAAAATATATGCGGGCTATGATTCAATGGGTTAGTATCTCATATAACTATCTGATATAAATATATTGGCAATTATACAATAGATATTGACGATATCAATGTTAATTAATATAGCAATGGAACGATATCAATTCATCAATAAATATCGAGATGATGTAGCAAACAATATATCCAATCAATCCCTTAATTAATGCTTCAAAACACCATCTAATTGCTTATCAACAGAAAATTCTGCGTCAATATGGAATAACCAAGGATAACGTCAGCCTTATTAGGGTTAGTAGTTAGTTAGGGTTTCAAATTATAAGAGTTTGAGAGTTGTTTCAATCACTTTCACCTCAACATTGGAGGCTAAAGATTGTTGGAGCATATCCCTAACTTACATTAGTTTATACCTAGCCTAGACTCCTAGATATTGGTTAATACATTCATTTACACTTTATTTCACCTAATTTGGCCACACAGAGAAGAAGGGCACCTCATCCCTAGATTTTAGGGAAAACTGCTAATTTTAAATCAAAACTCAACTCCCGGTTCTTGATTTTCTTGATTTTTCTTGATTTTCTTGATTTATTCATGATTTATTCCAACTTCCCCATGAAAAGACTCATCTATTATTAGGGAATGCACACCTCCTCTTTGAGTGAGAGAGTTATTCCTTAATTAATGATTTTTGTCGTTACTATTATTAGTAACTACTATTTCGGGTCAGTTAAGTGAGTTGGAACTGCTTCTCTTGTCAGTTAAGTGAGCTAATGTGAATCACTTAAGTCTTGTGGACATTAATGAGTGTGTGAAATGTATCTTTAGTGGTCTAGGTCGAACTATGTGGTCTCCCTTAGCTTATGACACCTATTTTAGCTATTTCTAGCTTTTTTTGACTAGAATTTCTATGTTGGAAATTCTATATATTCACTTCCTCTCTTCTTTTTGAATATGGTTGCTCATGTATATTCATTTTTTATTAATATAATTCTCTAATTTATGGAGAAAAAAAATTCTCTCATCTCTTGAATATCAGCAAATTGTTTGTGTTCAATTTAACTAGAATTCTATATCTATTAGGGTTTCTATAGGAATTCTACATGGTATCAGAGCTAGATTGAATCTAGTGGATTGTACATGGTTTTATTTGTAGGTATATATCATAAGGAGGCACAACAAGAAGAAATGGATCATCTCTCTCAGCCCACAAAACTCATTCTAAATCCTTTCAATTACTTCGAATGGAAGATAGAGATCTCTCTGCTCCTCCGAAGCAAAGGGCTTTACCGGGTAACAATGGGAATGGAGAAAGAACCAACTGCTGTAGTGGAGAAGATAAAGTATTTAAATAAATTAGATGAAGAAATTGGGATGATATTCCTATCAATTTCCAGATATCTCCTCTTTCATGTCATTGGATCCACTACTCCCGATGTGGTCTAGACCACATTGGAAGGACTATTCGACAAGCAGGATGCAATGAGAGTGCATCAACTGGAGAATGATCTCATATCCCTAAGTCTAATACATTTCGGAAACTTGAAACAATTATTCACCAAGTTCAGATCCCTCCTCATTGAAATTAATTCATGTGGAGTCACGAAAGGGGAAGAACAACTCATCCTTTCAATTCTCTCGAAACTAGGCCCTGAATATTCTATATTTGTGTCATCTTTTCAAGCATCTAAATTGACTCAGGAAAAATGGAAAATGCCTCCATTAAATGATTTCATTGCAGCATTGACTCAATATAAATCTAAGTTATTCTAAATGGGTGCCATAAATCATTCCAAGAACCAACCACTTGCAGCTACCGATGCTCCAAAGAGGAGTGGAAAAGACAAGGAAAAAGGAACGGGTAAATTTTCTGAATCGAAAAAGGAGAGATTCGCACAATATTTAGAGAACTCTTCTGAGCCTAAGGGTAATAATAATAAGAAGGAAATAACACTTTGCAGCTACTGTTCCAAAGGTTTTCATCCCAAATAAAATTGCATGAGGAAGACTATCGATGAGATGGCTAAGCAATTGCAGTAGCACAATCTCACGGTGCCCGAAAATGCAAAGAAGAAAGATGATAACAGAACAGGAGGGAGAGAATGAGATGGTCATGCTTTAATGGTTGTCACATCCACTCCATCAGTTTGGATCCTTGATTCAGGTGCATCGAACCATATGGATGCATCAAAAGATGAATTTTCCTCCATCAAAGAAAGCACCAGATCCCCAATTTACTGGGGAGATGCCACACCCACAAAGGTGTGCGGAGAAGGAATTGTTGATCTTGAAGGGGGATGCTTCAAAAATGTGCTTCATGTTCCCTCACTATCCACAAATCTTCTCTCGATATATCATATCACTCATTCAGGCTCTGGAAGGAAGGTGGAGCTCACTCCGGACTTCGTAGTGATTATCGACATTTCCACAGGCTCATAGCTTGCACATGGAATTGCAGATCACGGTTCTCGTTTGTATTTCTTCTCCCACTTTGTTCCTAAATCTATTAGAACTGTATTTCTGTCACAATCTAATGATATCAGAAGGTTATGGAATGAAATATTTTTCCATCTAAACTATAATTACTTGCATCAACTCAGCAAGGAAAACATGGTAGAAGGATTTCCAGCTATTAAATTCACAAGCGGTGTATGTCAAGGATGCATTCTTGGCAAGCATTCAGAGAAAAAGTTTGAAAAAGGGAAGGCATAGAGAGATTATTCACCACTTGGGATGATTCACATTGACATTATGGGCCCATTCCCTTAGCCTTCAATCAGTATACAACTACAACACATAGTGCCATATACACCACAACAGAACGGTGTTGTGGAGAGGAAAAAACAGTCCTTAAAAGAGATGGAAAATTGTATGCTACAGTCGAAATCATTAGCTCCCAAGCTATGGGATGAAGATATTAATTGTGAAGAATACATTCAGAACCAATTTCCTCACAAATCACTCAAAGGCACCACTCCTTTTGAATGTTGGATCGGTAAGAAACCGAAAGTGTCACACTTTCGTATTTTTGGTTCACGAGTATGGGCTCACATTCCGACAGATAAGAGGAAGTCTTTGGAGCCTCAAAGTGTTGAATTCATATTTGTTGTATATCCTAAAGGTGTCAAAGGATATAGATTGCTGGACTCTCACACTGAAAATTTCATTCTAGCTCGAAGTGTGAAGTTTGAAGAAGAATCATTGCATGATTTTTCAGAACACCCTACCAAGGAACCGTTTGTTGTAACTAAAGAGGAGGAGTCAGAAACTTATTCGAGCACTTCATAACAGCCATCAGAGGAGCCTTTCAGGTATGATATAGAGGATGAGGAGAAGGTCATGGCTGCTCCAACTCAGTTGCCAACTTGGGCAGAGAAAACCCTACAAGATGCGGGTGAACTAGTCGGTGATCCTGCGGATACAAGAAGGACTAGATCATAGTTTTTTGGGGCTCCTCAAGCCATGGCTTCCATAGAATCTTTGATGCCCATAAATTTCTATATTTCACTTGGTTCAGATCCAAATTCACACTCTGAGGTTGTAGACATCTTCACCAAGTCCTTCACTGAAAAGAAATTTTCAGAACTGAGAGTTATGCTTGGAGTGGTGGAGACAACTGAGTAGGTCACTTTTGGCCACTCAACATTTTTCTCCTCTTTTGGAGGGCGGGGGGTTCCCATGAGGTTTTCCCTCTTTCCTCTTTTCATGAGGAATTCTTTTATGTAATGAATACCTAAAATGGCCAGGTTGTCAGGACTCAAATTTTTTGTCATTACAGTTAGGCTTAAGGGGGGGTGTTGGAGCATATCCCCAACTTCCATTAGTTTATACCTAGCCTAGAATCCTAGATCTTGGTTAATACATTCATTTACACCTTATTTAACCTAATTTGGCCACATAGAGAAGAAGGGCACCTCACCCCTAGATGTTAGGGAAAACTGTTAATTTTAGATCAAGACTCAACTCCCGGTTCTTGATTTTCTTGATTTATTCATGATTTATTCCAACTTCCCCATGAAAAAAATCATCTATTATTAGGGAATGCACACCTCCTATTTGAGTGAGATATTTATTCCTCAATTAATGATTTTTGCCATTACTATTATTAGTAACTACTATTCTGAGTCAGTTAAGTGAGTTGGAACTGCTTCTCTTGTCAGTTAAGTGAGATTAAGTGAGATAATGTGAATAACTTAACTCTTGTGGACATTAATGAGTGTTTGAAATGTATCTTTATTGGACTAGGTCGAACTATGTGGTCTCCCTTAGCTTATGACACCTATTTTAGCTATTTCTAGATTTTTTTTACTAGAATTTCTATGTTGGAAATTCTATATATTCACCTCCTCTCTTCTTTTTGAGGATGGTTGCTCATGTATATTCACTGTTTATTAATATAATTCTCTGATTTATGGAGAAAACAATTTCTCTCATCTCTTGAATATCAGCAAATTGTTTGTGTTCAATTTAACTAGAATTCTAGATCTATCGGAGTTTCTGCAGGAATTCTACATGGTATCAGAGCTAGATTGAATCTAGTGGATTGTACATGGTTTTATTTGTAGGTATAGATCATCAGGAGGCACATAAATCAGAAATGTATCATCTCTCTTATCCCACAAAACTCATTCTAAATCCTTTCAATTACTTCGAATGGAAGATAGAGATCTCTCTGCTCCTCCGAAGCAAAGGGCTTTACCGGGTAACAATGGGAACTAAGAAAGAACCGACTGTTGCAGCGGAGAAGATAAAGTATTTAAATAAATTAGATGAAGCAATTCAGCTGATATGCCTATCAATTTCCATATATCTCCTCTTTCATGACATTGGAGCCACTACCCCCGATGTGCTCTGGACCACATTGGAAGGACTATTCGGCAAGCAGGATGCAATGAGAGTGCATCAACTGGAGAAGGAACTCATATCCCTAAGTCCAATACATTTCAGAAACCTGAAAGAATTCTTCACCAAGTTCAAATACCTCCTCATTGAAATTAATGCATGTGGATTCACGAAAGGGGAAGAACAACTCATCCTTTCAATTCTCTCGAAACTAGGCCCTGAATATTCTGTATTTGTGTCGTCTTTTCAAGCATCTAAATTGACTCAGAAAAAATGGAAAATGCCTCCATTAAATGATTTCATTGCAGCATTGACTCAAGAGAAATATAATTTAGTTCAAATGGGTGCCATAAAGTGTTCCAAGAGCCAAACACTTGCGGCTACCGATGCTCCAAAGAGCAGTGGAAAAGACAAGGAAAAAGGAACGGGTAAATTTTCTGAATCGAAAAAGGAGAGATTCGCACAATCTTTAGAGAACTCTTCTGAGCCTAAGGGTAAGAATAAGAAGAAGGAAAGAACACTTTACAGATACTATTCCAAAGGTTTTTATCCTGAAGAAAATTTCATGAGGAAGACTATCGATGAGATGGCTAAGCAATTGCAACAACACAATCTGATAGTGCCCGAAAATGAAAAGAAGAAAGATGATAACAGAACGAGAGGGAGAGCATGAGATGGTCATGCTTTAATGGCTGTCACATCCACTCCATCAGTTTGGATCCTTGATTCAGGTGCATCGAACCATATGGCTGCATCAAAAGATGAATTTTCCTCCATCGAAGAAAGCACCAAACCCCAATTTACTTGGGAGATGCCACACTCGCAAAGGTGTGCGGAGAAGGAATTGTTGATCTTGAAGGGGGATGCTTCAAAAATGTGATTCATGTTCCCTCTCTATCCGCAAATATTCTCTCGATATATCAGATCACTCATTCTAGATCTGGAAGGAAGGTGGAGTTCACTCCGGACTCCGCAGTGATTACCGACATTTCCACAGGCTCACAACTTGCACATGGAATTGCATATCACGGTTCTCGTTTGTATTTATTCTCCCACTTTGTTCCTAAATCTATTAGAACTGTATTTTTGTCACAATCTAATGATATCAGCAGGTTATGGCATGAAATATTTGTCCATATAAACTATAAGTACTTGCATCAACTCAGCAAGGAAAACATGGTAGAAGGATTGCCAGCTATTAAATTCACAAGCGGTGTATGTCATGGATGCATTCTTGGCAAGCCTCCAGAGAAAAAGTTTGACAAAGGGAAGGCATAGAGAGATTCTTCACCACTTGGGATGATTCATAGTGACATTACGGGCCCATTCCTACAACCTTCAATCAGTATACAACTACAACACACAGTGTCATATACACCACAACAGAACGGTGTTGCGGAGAGGAAAAACCGGTCCTTAAAAGAGATGACAAATTGTATGCTACAGTCGAAATAATTAGCTCCCAAGATATGGGATGAAGATATTAATTGTGAAGCATACATTCATAACTGATTTCCTCACAAATCACTCAAAGGCACCACTCCTTTTGAATGTTAGACCGGTAAGAAACCGAAAGTATCGCACTTTCGTATTTTTGGTTCACGAGTATGGGCTCACATTCCGACAGATAAGAGGAAGGCTTTGGAGCCTCAAAGTGTTGAATTCATATTTTTTGGATATCTTGAAGGTGTCAAAGGATATAGATTTCTTGAATCTCACACTGAAAAGTTCATTCTAGCTCGAAGTGTGAAGTTTGAAGAAGAATCACTACATGATTTTTCAGAACACACTGCCAAGGAACCACTTGTTGTCACTAATGAGGAGGAGTCGTAAACTTCTTCGAGCACTTCAGAATAGCCATCAGAGAATCATTTCAGGTATGATGCATAGGATGAGGAGTAGGTCATGGCTACTCCAACTCAGTTTCCAACTTGGGCAGAGAAAACCCTGCAAGATGCGGCTGAACTAGTCGGTGATCCTGTGGATACAAGAAGGACTAGATCACAGTTTTTTGTGGCTGCTCAATGTTAGAAAAACAGGACCGCGGAGAAATAAAATAAAACAAATGCAGAAAAAAAACACAGAAGACACAC